>PVIJ01001364.1:137453-204078 GCA_004024925.1 Scalopus aquaticus
GAGGGAGGGAGGGAGGGAGGGAGGGAGGGAGAGAGAGAGAGAGAGAGAGAGAGAGGGAGAGAGAGAGAAGAAGAATTAAATTCAAAAGTGTTAACCCACGTTCTAAGCCCTGACTTCAGGTTTCAGAGACCAAGTATGACTGGTCTTCTGGTTCCTTCTTGGAAAAACTCTGAGGTTTGAGCCATACCGCTTTTATGTATTTTGGTGTGAAGCTTCTATGAGATTAGATCCACTTGTCCAGGCAGCCCACCACCCCTAGGCAGGGGGTCACTAGCAGGTGGGAGGGGGTGCTCCAGGGTGGGAATAATTTTCTTCCTGGACCAGGGTGCTGTGCAATGGCCCTGACACTGCTCATCAAGGCTTGGTAGGTGTGGCAGCTAGACTAGGGTGGAGGCCTGTCGATGGGCAGCGTGTGAGCCAGCCTGTGAGAGAGGGTGGTGGACCCCGGATGTTGTCACCTGGCTGTCTCTCAGTGGGTCCCCTGCCTGAGCTTCTTCAGTCCATGATGTGGCAAAAGCTAAAGACTTCTGCTTTCTCCTGGTCTCTGTGCGTTAGAGAAATTTTCAACCTTCAAGTGGAAGTTATCAAAAGATTGAGGCAAAACTGCAAAGAACAGGAATTTATTTGGGGTATTAGGAATTGCAATGCAGGGGAGCACAGAGTCAGAATAAAACTGAGCTGTGCTCCCCCAAATGGCTCAGGGGCTGACAGTATTTATGATTTAACAGGCTGTCACACAACTCTTTTGGTCAGTTATACTCAGGGTGACAGAAGCAAGAAATAGCTGCCTCTTAGTCTGCTGTCGATTCTCTCTCAATCATTACTGGAATTTGCAATTGTGTGTCAGGTTCCTAAGGTGTGTGTTTGTAGTCAGAGTTTCTATTAGATTGTATCTGGGTAGGAATGTGTGTAAGCCACGTCTTGTTATAGCCTCTCTGGCTCCATTTTAGTTTCCCTTGTGGAATTGCACAAGGGAATTTGTTTCTCCTTGTTGCCACAAGCAAAGCTTGGAGGGCAAACAGAGGGAGTGTAGCTCCATTTACACTGCTAAACCCACTCCTGGTCCCCATTCTGGGACCCCTCCCCAGAACTACAATCTTTGTTAACCTCTTTTATAAATGACCCACACTTATCCCACAGGAAATACCGGTTTTGCTGGAACATCATCCCTCCTGGGCAAGACACAGGTTAGGTTAGCCTTCTCCTCTGTGGCTGGCCTCCCTACCCCTGGGGTTCCCCTCCCACTGTTTCCCAGAGCACCCTCCCAACAACTACAGTGACCCATGTTCTGCAGGGGCAGAAAGGAGAAAGTGACCCACAGGCCATTACCTCAGGGGGCTTTGCTTGCCGTCTTGGGCCAGGACCTAGAAACAGGCACCTTCAATTATGAAATCACTTTCTTTTAAGTTGATTGTGTAATGGGCAAGGTGAACCTACATTTTAACCATATTAAGTTGATGTATTTTTTGTGCCATGTGGATTGATTGTTTTCCCGAGGCTCCTCATATATTGAATCAACGAGATTTGTTGATAGTGGGTGGGGAGAGGTGGATAGAACCATGAAGAGAGAAATCATTATGCATTTTGAATCTCTAATTGGAGATTCTTCAGTTCATAGAAAGACAGTAGTCTTGAAAACAAGATTTCATTGATGCATAAAAGTTCTAAATTTGAAAGCTTCCATTTATATGACAAGAATAGACATTAGTTATGTCAACATGAGTTTTAGCATAAAACATGATGAAGAGGGGAAGTTGGATATGGTGTCAGGGGACAGCTTACCCCCCCAGAAAAGGAAAATCTCTCTTGATACCAGAAGATACTTAGAGAAGTTTGGAAGAGATGATCTGTGTTCCTTGGGTCTCTGAGAAGGGTTAAGTAAAAGAAACCAGAAAATAAAATCCCCATAACCAGCCCAGGTACGTCAAGAGAGAGCCCAGGGACTCTGACTGTTTCAGTAATACCCTGGCAGAAGGTGGCATTAGAATGAGCCTGAGATAGAAGTGGCACAGCTCACAGGAGGGGCCATCTGCCTATAGCCCAGCTCCCTGAAAGGGGTGGGAGAAGCAGGGGTGTGATGAAGAGACCTGGAGCTGTAAGACCAGGAAGGTGTCCTTAAATTTATGTGTGATGTAATCAAGTGTAAACTTTTTCTTCCAAGACAACCTTGGTTTATTCCAAGAGACCTTTGGAGGATGAATCTGCGGATCCTTGTACGCAATAACCACGAGGCTGAAAAGGCTCATTATACCCATTTCTTCATTGTAACGACAAAAGCAAACAACAAAGCCTAGACCGAAACAGCTAGCTACTTGGTCAAGAGCATCCGGTTGTGAGTGGCAGTGTCAGGGCTAGAGTGTCAATTACTTTTCATTTACATCACATTTCATTTCTTTTTTTTTTTTAAGATTTATTTATTTATGCATATAAGATGGGGTATAGGCCAGAGGCGTGGGGTGGCGAGAGGATTCACCAGAGACAGAGTGGGGAGCAGAACAGGCAGATGGATGGAAATACACTGCTGAGGGGAGCAGTGGGTGAGGCAGGAGAGGTCTGCTGCACCATGTGGGAATCTCCCTGGCCGGGAGTCGAACTCACGTAATCGCTGCCGACAGCTCCAGAGTGCAGCGCTTAACCGCTGCGCCACCAGGGAGACCCTACATCACATTTCATTTCATTACATCACACGGAATGACCCCACAGTGCAGACAACTTTGGCAGGGTTCTTCATGGCTACACTAGACATATTATTTAGTTATTATCTCTTTTGTATAAAAACCTCCCAGCCGCTGGACTCTGCCATCTGCCTCTTCCCATTCACCTTTGAGCATATATCTGTCTCATAGGCTGTAAGGCCAAATTAGCAGGCTTATTAGGTGTTAGCCTATTTTTAGGCATTTCTGCCTAATGTCTCTTCCCAGTGAAGTTCCTTGAAGGCAGCGACTCTCACTTCTGTTTCCTCCACAGCATATTGCTGGCTCCACTCAAGAGTGCCAGGTATAGTTTGATCTCTCTGGGCTCCTGCAAGTGTGAACATGTCTTACTTATCTCTGAAATAATATCCAACCTGGCAGAACTCCTGGGGCATATCAGGCACCTTTTGTGTCTTTGATGACAGAGGGAGTTTCCATCAATCTGAACCAGATCACATACATACTATTTCCCTTAAAACATTTTTTCAACTCTAGTTCTGCATGTAGCAATATTAGTTAAAACCTAAATGGTTTTGGAGACAGGAAGATCCTTCTCGTATCTATGACCCTCCTATAAAGTAGGTAATCCTCCACAGACCTAAGGTGAAGAGAGTGGTGGGGAGAGATTTATGCCGTGCATGGTTGTTGGCAGGGTAAACTGAGATACAGAATAAAATGTCTATCAATTGTGAGTCATAAAAAAATAATAAGCCCAGTTCCCTTCCCTTTCCCTCTTCCACATCCATAAAAACCATTAACTATCAGTCCAGCTGCTTGTCCCTCAGTCCCTTACACATGGGTCATAGGGAAGTCTTCGAAATAAATTAAATGAAAATGTCCTTAGCGATCAATCTAAGAGCTTTGCTGAAAGAAAGGTTGTTAAAATTTAGAACTTTTCATTTTCTTCTTAATGAGCTACTTGGGACTGAAGGGAATGATAAATATAGCCCTTCTCATACCTTTGAATCAACCAGCTACAATAAGATTTTAAAAACTCACCCTAATTAAACATTTACACCAGCTGTACTCAGTATTCATTCAGGCCTTTCCCTTTCTAATAAGCTACAACTTTCATTTCTGCAAGGCAGAAGGCTCCAGGGACCTGCTGGCTGTTCTGTTTGAAACAGAAGCTGGTCTGACCCGCTCAGGACTCCCGACACCCAACCCTTTTCCCTCCCTGCCTGGAGACTTGCTGGCAAGCCAGAAATGCAGGCCAGGGTTGCAAAACCACTCTTTTCTATTTCTAACAAAAACGGAGCCCGGAGCCCATGTCTTTGCAACTTCTGACTAAGGCTGGCAGGAGGTAGAAACGGGGGGTGGAACTGCATTTCTTATTTTTAATTCCCTTCTGTTAAAATGCAGGTGGGAGCTTCAAAAATGACACATGTAGACTCAATCAAGAAAGATTTTCTGAACACCAGCAGTGTCACCTCACTAAAATTCTCCACATGAATATTTCAAGCTCTCTCCCTCCTCACCCCATCCCCCCTTACCCTAAGAAGATGTCCTCATCTCTGGGTTCAAGGAGAAGGCAGTGGGGGGCTCTCAGAGCATCTATCCCCAAGTTATGAGAGCTACTGGACCCTTCCAGTCTCTCTCCCTCCTCCATAGAGGATGTGGATTTTCTCACAGGAAGGCAGTTTCCCTTCCTGGCTCTGTGTAAAGTCTCCTAGGTCTTTACACTTTCCTAGGGACCTGGGGATCTGATTCACCCACTACCCCCTCCTCTCCACCCATGACTTCCTCTCCACTGCTGCCCTCCTTCTGCATTCCAGTTAGACCCTTTGGACATGGAGCCCCAGGCTCCCCTCTAGTCCCAGTCTAGCCTTTTGCCTGCCCTTCCCAAAATAACTTCTCAAAATAATGACACTGGTCAACAAATTTTTACAAAAGTCACGTTACTAAAATTAAATTAGTCATTTCCTATCAATTTGTATGTGCTCAACATGTATATGACAGTCAAATTCTAATTTTGCTCTGGTTTTTTTTTGTAATCTGCAATAAATTGATGTTTACATCACGAAATGCACGCCAATAGTAACAGGCCTGCGGTTAATACCGGTAAAAAATCAAGTCATAGACTACTTCTTAGATTTCTTCGCTTGTCTCTTGTACAGCTGTTCAGGAATAGAAGGGATGGAAGACAGTTTCCAATGTGCAAAAGCACAGCCTTAAGACTCAGTTTCAAAGAGTCTAGAAATAGTCTCCATTTTTGTGGGTCATGAGTGATTTCGAAGGCATTCATGAGGCCCTCAATATCGGAACAGAATACCAGAGTACTTTCCTTTCTGAAGAAAGGCTCCAATTGCTGGTGGCGCTTTTGATAGAAAGTAATTGTGATATCTTCTTCTAGAAGATTCCATTGTTGGAATCTTGGTCCTAGCAATTCTGTCTTGTTCTTGGATAAGTCCAAATCACAAACCAGGTCATTGAGTTCTTCTTGTGTTAGTCTGTGTGGGGTTGATGATGCACCACAGTGAAAATCTGGATCACTGCATGCTGATGGAACAGAAGAACAGGTCGGCTCACCCTTGTCCTCATCAGATGAATCAAGAGAATATTCTGCTGGAGGTTCTGGAATAGGAAGTCCCTCACCATGTGGAACTGGTTTCAATGCAGACAGGATGTTTGGGTAGACTATTCTCGACTTCTTTTGCTTTGTTATTCTTCCAGAAAGAGGAGGAACCAAGCAGAAGCAACAGTTTTTTATGTGGTGCTTGGCTCTCTCCACACCACGGGGACTGCAAATGGCATTAATGATCTTTTGCCATTTAACCACTGTGAAAGCTGTGTTGTACATGTAGCACAGCATAGATGCAGGGCCCAAGGCTTGTCTTGGTCACCAACTGTGCATCTGAAGTAAAGATGATAAGCCTTCTTCACTTGAGAAGTGATCCTTTTCTTTTGGTTGGCAAATGTCACTTCCCCACAAATAGAGCAGAAATTGTCCACATTATTAAAGCACTTTCAAGGCACCACTGTTCTGTATTGTGCCCAAATGGATAAAATAATAACAGTTCTATGGAACAGTAGCTTAAGCTGTCTCGCACAAAGCCTGAAATATTTTCAGTGCTCAACCTTTCTGACCGGGCTTTCTATCATGCACTGCTGACGTCAGCTTACTTCAGCAGCCGCCTGGCAGTAGTATTGCATTGCAGCAGAAAAGGATGCAATCAACTCTGGATGTTGTGTGCATGATGGTATTATGCAATGCGATGCAATATTACATCATTCTAGGCTGATTTAGGATGTTGTTGCAGTCCTACTGGATAAATTTACATGGTGAAACATATAAAATGAATTATATGTAATATCTTCAAAATGAGAGCTAATAAAACATTTTCAGAGTTACATTCAAATTTAGCACACCAAGATACTACAGGTTAGGGCCTTTTTAAGTCAGTAGCGATCTCACTGTTGACCAGTGTTATCCACGGACCCTGGTGTCTTGGCCTGGTGCCGCTCACGAGATTGGCACTTCCCAAAGGTGGGCTCCCAACTTCTGCCTGTAGCTCCAATGGTGATTTTACAGGCATCTAGAATAATAACAAATTTTCAGTTTGGTTAAGTGGCTCACAGGCATTCAAAATTGGATCAAATTATATTGGTTTACAACCTCAAGTTATATACATGTATATATAACAATCTCAATTTATATTGCATTAATGTCACATTTATTAATTTTCCATTCATCTTCCCTATGAGATGAATCTCATCTCTAGAGAGATAGGAACACTGTGTGTCCTCGTCACCCATGTATCCCTGAGCCAGGATCAGTGCCTGGCCCATTTACTTTAAATTGTTTAAATTATAAATGAATACCAGAAACACATACATGAAAATTTCAGCCCACCATAAAATGTTAAAAATGGGTGAAGTTAGGTGAAGGGCATCAAAGTGTTCATGAAACTATTCAATGCATTTTTCTGAAAGCTTGAAATTAAAAAAAAAATCAGTGGGGAAAAATAACCCACATAAATTAATATCTTTCAGTGTCAGGGCTACTTTTCATGATTAAATTAATACTTCAGTAAGATCATTCCAAATCCTCCCCAAACTTTTCAAAAGTTTACCTTCATCTTTTTATGCATGCCTTGAAAACTAAAATCTGAACAACAACATTAATTTCTCATATTTTTTTCCTTGTGCAAAAATTGGACATTTTCTCCTCATAAAGTTAGGGATCACATTCCTTGTCCTTAGAACTACAAACCAAACTTCTGTGGGTGGACAGAGGATCCTCAGATAAACAGCTTGTCAGTTTGAGCCCTGCACCTCATGGCTGCGTGGAGTCTGGTAGAATCACTTTCTTCCCTGGGCTCCACTACAGCAGTGTTTGATCTTGAGTTCTTTTAGTCCATGTAGAAAGACTTGCCACCTCCACGTCAGATTTCCTTTCTAGATATAGGAAACAGCGGTGAACACAGTCTCCTCATATATCACAACCTACTGTGTGAGTTCAGTAAACCACGAGACTTGAGACTTGCTCTGATGTAGGTTCCAGTTCCAGGTTTCTTGTTGCTTTCATGGACATGGTTGTATAAAAAGGGTGCAGATAAAGGGGGAGGCATTAACCCATGGCAAAATATAATATATCATAGCTAATAAAAGTCACAAAATCTTACAAACTCAGTCATTAACGACCCAGTAATTGAGAGATCTCCTTCATCCCCCAAACCAGGACCTAAGAATGGGGAGAGGGTTGCATGCAGACATTCAGGAGGAGGTGCAAAATAGGCCATGGGTCCTGATGCAGACATATTATTAGTAGAGGGGGCCAGACTGGAGTACAGGAGGGCAGGAATATAAATGTCGGCTAGGACCGGGGGCTTGAGAAGACCTCTCTGAGAGAGTTTACTGGGTAAGGAAAGTACAGAGCCAAAGGAAAATTCCCTTCAGCTAATTGCCAGTGGGCATTTCCAGCTTCATTTAGACTTTGGGGTCTGTCTTTTCACTGTGTTCCAGTTCTCTGGTCCAATCTAAACCTGAGCACCTGAGAGTTGTTGCCTCTTTTCTCGTTGCAGACAATGACAATTTTGCCCTTTTGAAGCAAAAGAATAGTCTCCAAGAGGTAATAAACTGTACCCTGTTTTCCCAATCAGAATTTTCCTGTCACTGGCTCCCAGGAATGTATATAACTGTTTTCAATATCCAAAGAGAACAATTCTCATTTCATCTCTCTTGAGAAGAGGTTAGAGAGAAGCAGGGGCTTCTTTAATACTAGGCACCTAAGCTCTCAGGGAAGTGGGGCCCCACTTCTTACTAAAAATCAAGCAAATGCAATGGAGCATGTTTGAGGGAAATGAGGATGAGAACTGAGAAAAGAGAAAGAAGGATTTATGATGCTTTGGGATAGGCCTTTCCAGGCTGGTGAGCATAGGGTGAGGTCTCGGCACATCTGAGTATGTCTGTGAGTGTGATTTGTGTGGAGCTGATCCTCCTGAGTCTGGGTTTAGGAGCCAGAGGAGCCAGCAGAAACCACCACTGCAAGCTGACTGCCCCATCTTTGTGGTTTCACCTGTACGTGCCCGATTTGTAAGCTCCTATTTCCACATCTCCATGACAACAGAGGATTAAAGAAATTCACTGTTAGAATTCTGGGCTGACAAGTGGCAGGCAAACATTTCATTCCTGTTGTTATAATGGGTGATGGGGAGTGCCTGCTTCTGTGCCAAGAGCCAGATTTTGTTGCAGTGAACTGGGAAGTGGCAGCAATTTCATCTGGCCAAAGTCATAGTGCATCACCCTGGGGAGTGGAGAATGATTCTCCTGGGGAGCAGGACAGAGCGAAAAACTCGGAAAGCCCCATCTGTGTGGCCAGGCATGGCTGCTCTAGCCAGGACAGGGGAGAAATGCAGTTATAGGAAAGGCCATTGTCAGTCCTAGCACAGCTCAGCTGTGATTCAGCACAACACAAACCCACCCTCCAGGCCCTGGGTGCCGCTGCCTCTGTCTGCTGACTCCCAAAGCTCCCTGCCCCTTCCTTTACTGTTTGCCCTCCCCAAAAGGCAGGCCCTTGACACCCATCTTTTCTTTTTGATAAGCAGTGGTGAATCAGAGTACTTAGCATTTCCCCTGGGAGAGTAGAATTCTCAGCTGGGATTTTATGCAGATGGATTCACTATGAGTCACACTTGAAAATGTTTCTGAGTTAGTTTAATTTGTTCAGGATAAAACAGTACAAGAAATAGCCACATTTGGGAAGAATACCATCCTTCTTGTCACCAAATGTTCCCAAGAGCCAGGATACTTGTCACTCGGTCCCCTTCCTCTGACTACATCATGCCCAGGAGAATCATTCTTTAGATGTCTCTTCTTTGCTAAAGAACATCACTGTTCCACCTAGTGTGGTGATGTCAGTGCTTGGCTGGAATTCACTAGCCGTAGGTTAGTTTAATCTACAGCTGAAGAATTATGTCACTGGGAGAACCACACAATAATTTGTGTGAACCAACATGTTCCAATATGCAGAAACAGTGCAATCCATATCTGAATTTCCTCAAAAATAATGTTTCTCAATATGATAATTCATCACTTTGGCAGATATATTTAGATCACATAAACTAAAACATACTAAATACCCAATGTGGTAGCTATTGTCCCACACCAATTTTGTTCAGTCTACTCAAAGATCAGATCCTCTCTCTGTCCTCACTTTGCAGATGATATGTCTGAAGGTAAGCGGCTGATGAGAAGTCAGGTAGAAATGGGGGGGTTTCCAACTCCTCACCCAGCTCTCCAGCTCCGACCTCTTTCCAGAGACACTCCCTGACCAGAAAAAAAAAAAAAAAACAACAATCCTCCTCTCCGGTGGTCTGCTTGCTCTGGCCTGGAACAGTCTCTTCATGTGATGTTGTTTGAGAAGACTGGTGGGTGAAACAGATAAGAATGGACTCACTGGGTGTGATGTGTGGGGGACAGACTTGTCAGTCTCTTTCTGCCTCTCTCCCCCTTTCGAGTGATTCGAGGGTCTCTGGACTCTGCTTAAAAACCATCACTAGACAGCACTCTCTTCAGGGACTCATTATCGTTCTATTTGAAGGCCACCTCCAGAATGCAAGACCTCTGGATGTTCAGTGCTCACATACAGCAAAGTCCTGTGCAGGATCTGCCAACCTTCTACCAGGTGTTTGATGCCTGGGGTGACTCTCAGAACTGCCTGTTCTGAGGTGCTAGGGCACGGGGCGATGGTCGACAAATAGACTTCTGGTTTGACTACCTGGATTGTCCGCCCCCCTCCCACCATTTAAATACAGCAAACACTGCCTCGATGAGACAAGTCCTCAAACAGCACCCTTAAGAACCAGTGCTAACCTGTGATTATATTAAATAAAAGGGCCTGCATTCTTTAGAGATACGGTGATACAATGTAAATATAGTGATAACATTTTTCCTTTATGAAATTATTATTTTAACATTTCCCAAGAAGGAGGTATGGGTGGGAAAGTAGGTGATACATTCATTTTGTTGAAGGTGGGTGATGAATACCTAAGAGTTTGTTAGACCCTTCTTTCTATTTAGGTAAGGATTGAAAACTTCTCATAGTTTATATATGTAGATAGATGATGGCTAAGTAGGTGGATGGATGGATGGACAGATGAATGGATGGATGGAGAGATAGAGAGGATGCAGGTTAAAGAAAATAATCAGCATTAGGCCCTTGGTCCAGGACTACCCTCTGTCTCCCTCTCAACTTGTTATCCCCTGTCCTAGGGGTCCATCCTGCTGCTCTCAGACAGGTCTAGACCTATACCTGGAGTAAGTTGAGCCTCTGGACCTGCCAACTAGGCTTCTATTCCCACTATCAGCTTTGCCTGTGTCTTTGGCCTCCTCCTCTACTTAGCTCAGAGTACAGTATGCTCTTGCATGGAATTTTGAGCGGACAACTTTTCCATTCACTTCACCATGGGAGATATGAACAACTAAAAGTTATTTCCAAAGCTCTGATATTTTCATGATCTTCCATTTTACAGATGAGAAAACAGAGGTTTCAGTAAATCACACAAGTCGCACAGCTGAAAGATGGTAGAACCAGGCTTGTGAACTCAAGCAGTCTGATTCCAGAGGTCGCCTTTCCTCCACACATCATGCACCGTGGTGAGCCAGCACCAGCTGACCCCACAGAATCCACACAGCGTTGACATCTCTTTCTTAGTATTAAAAAACTGGTAATAGAGAAAGTGATCCACAATCTCACCGCTCTAACAAAGTGGAAATTTTTCTTTCTGCATATATTTTCTGTGGTTATGATAACAGATAAAATAATATTCATCTTCATGTTCTAATCTTTATGTATTATATCACAAACATAGCTTTTCTTTGTATTGTTTTCTTCATGTCATTTCAAGTGTACAACGGCTTTCTTACAAATCCCCCTCTCTTTGTTCCCAATGTTATGCTGCTTGAGATAATTTGGGACTGAATATCTTAAGGAATATAGCTGTTTTCATTTGGATTTTTTTTTTCAGGTAAGTTCCCAAAGATTAAATTATTGGAAGAAAGGCTAAGTAATCTATGGAACTTAAAATTTATTGCCAATTGAATTTCAAACCAATGATACCATTTCATATTCTATGGGATTTTTATCATATCCTTGAGCTTTGGGTATCAACAAATATTTTCTATTTTATGTACAAAAATTGTGAGATTGGTTTGATTTAAATTTATTTTATTTTTCACAGATAGAATATCAGAGTGGGGGGGGGGTTGAATTTTTGTTTTTTGGCCCTGCACTGCTCATTCCTTACATACACATGCACACAGACACAAACACACACACACACACACACACACACAGATATTACACCCACCTCATTATTGCTGCCGACACACACACAGCTCAGACTCACAGCAAAAGCCACTCAGCAAATGAAGTTTGAGGAAAGAAGTTAAAGGAGGAAGTGAAAGTGCAGGTGCTAACTTGTCTTTTTCACTTAGGTGTTGCCTAGCAATATTTAAGTTTTGCCACTTAATAATTTCATAGTGGTTCCGCAGGTAGCTTTAGCTCCCATGAATTTCATCACATTCCTCTGTCATCTCTCAGTTTGAGCAAAATCCCTTTCAAATTAGTAAGCTTGATTATATCATTTTTCTTTAAAAGGATACAGTTTTGTTCTAACTTTTAATTTAATTGGCATGCAAATCATAGAAAACGTATAAAACAGACAAGTTTTAAAAAGAGAACAAAAGCAATATATAATTTTTTAAAAATATATATATATTTTTATTGTTATTTATATCTTATACATTTTGTATTCTCCTTGGGTAGCCCACCGCCAATTCACCCATGATCCATCTCTGTGGTCCCTTGTGTCCTTTTCTACTCTATTTTGTGCCCTTATCCTCCCCCACCCCCCACACTGAATCTCTCCTATTTAGTTCCCCTATAGTCCTGTTATAAGTAAAACCATTCGACATTTTTCACTTTCTTTTTGGCTTATTTTGCTGAGTATGATCCCCTCTAATTCCATCCATGTTGCTGCAAATTGCATGTGTTTATCTTCTTTGAATGCTGAATAGTATTCCATTGTGTATATGCACCACATCTTCTTGATCCAGTCATCTATTTTTGGACATCTGGGTTGTTCCATACCTTTGCTATTGTGAATAGTGCCGCAATGAACATATGAGTGCATGTATCCTTTCGGATTAGTGTTTTTGTGCCCTTTGGGTAGATTTCCAAAAGTGGTATTGCTGGGTCGTATGGAAGCTCCATTTTTAGCAGTTTGAGGAATTGCCATACAGCTTTTCCATAGTGGTTGGACCAGTTCGCATTCCCACCAGCAGTGTAGAAGAGTTCCTTTTTCTCCACATCCTTTCCAGCATTTGTTGTTGCCTGTATTTTTAATGTGTGTCATCCTCACAGGTGTGAGGTGGTATCTCGTTGTGGTTTTGATTTGCATTTCCCTGATTATAAGTGATATTGAACATTTTTTCATGTACCTGTTGGCCATTTGCTTTTCTTCTTTGGAGAAATGACTTTTTAATTCTTTTGCCCATATTTTGCCTGGATTATTGGCTTTGTTTTTGTTGAGTTGGGTGAGTTCCTCATAAATTTTTGTTACCAGTCCTTTATCAGTTGTATTGTGTGCAAAGATCTTTTCCCAGTTGGTAGGCTGTCTGTTAGTTTTGGTTAATGTCTCTTTTGCTGTACAGAAGCTTTTTATTTTGATGTATTCCCATCTGTTTATCTTGTCCTTCACTTCCTTCGCTTTGGGGGATGTGACTTTAAAGATTTTGCTGAGATGTATGTCGTGTAGAGTTTTGCCTATATTTTCTTCTATAAATTTTATGGTTTTGTTACAGGGCAGCAGAGAAGGGCACCCCCGAAACCCCAGACCTGCCCTGTTCTAAATGGGTTCTGCCATCCGCCACATCAATACAAAACATATAGGACCTTTTGTGGAAAGAAACTTTAGTACAATTAGAAAAGCCAGAGAAGACAAAGAATATATTATCTAAGTCAAGCACCCAATGTTATCCAACCCCTCGTGGGTAAAAGTCCACCCAAAAGCGATTGGCCCAAAGCAGTCTCGAAAGCCTGCCACAAGTCTGGAACAGCTTTTGGCAGGGACCCACACATAAGGGCCAGAAACAGCCAGACAATTCTGGGAGGAACCAAAATACTTTTCAGCAGGGACCCATACAAAAGGGTCAGAAACAGCCAGACAATTCTGAGAGGAACAGAATAAAATCAAAACCAAAATCAACACAGCCATCGTTAACTTCCTCATGGGTCTCTCACACTCATCTCTTTCAATCAGTTCAGGCCAGTGCAGCTTCTTTGCAAGTCTCTCTGCTCCTTGGGCCTCATCTGGCTTTCCATTCTTCTTCCGTCTCCTGCTGTCTTCTATCTGTGTGTTCTGTCTCCTCTGTGTGTGTCCTCTGTGTCTCTTCTCAAGCTTCTTAGATCCTGCTCAGGTCCACCCTACCTTGGATGGGACAGGGAACCTGGGACACACCGTTTCTCCTGGGGACCACCCTGTTACAGTTTCAGTTCTTACGTCCAGGTCTTTGATCCATTTTGAGTTAGCTTTTGTGCAGGGTGTGAGGTAGTAGTCTATCTAGCTTCATTTTTTTTTTTTTGCATGTAGCTGTCCAGTTTTCCCAGCACCATTTATTGAATAGATTGTCCATGTTCCACTGAATTTTCTTTGCTCCTTTGTCCAAGATTAGTTGTTCATACATGTGCGGCTTTAATTCTGGGTATTCTATTCAGTTCCATTGGTCTTTATGTCTGTTTTTGTTCCAGTACCATGCTGTTTTAATTATTATGGCTTTGTAGTATAGTTTGAAATCAGGGAGTGAAATTCCTCTGTTTTCTTTCTTTTTAGTCAGGAGGACTTTAGCTATGCGGGGTTTTTTTGTGGTTCCATATGAATTTCATCAGTATTCGATCTATTTCTTTGAAGAATGTCATTGAGATTTTTATTGGAATAGCATTGAATCTGTAAATTGAAAAGCAATATATAATTTTGTCATGTCAAAAAAACCCCACCATGTGATGTATTCCTTTCCTTTTACTGTATTTATGAGACAAAATTGCTATCACATTACATATGTTCAATTTTATAGTTTGATGTTTGTTGTTCAACATTACACTGTGAGTATTCTACCAGTTCATTAGTTATTTTCCACAAATGATTGGTAATATCCATATACTAGAATGTAATAATAATTGTATCTAATGTATAATTATAATTAGATGATATTTAGAAAATATTACTTATGTATGTAACCATTTAAAAATTTTCCAAATGTCAGCCGTCTTGATTATTCCTAAATTTTCACTGTTACAAATAATACTGCAGTGAACATCTGGGTCCATTTGTTTGTGAAACTCAGTTTAAGTAGCAGGATGTGCAGATGCATTCCTAAGGATAAAGACTCCACAGTGTGACCCTCCAGGAGTTGGGAGGCCTGGATTCTGGTCCCATCCTTATGTAGTCCTGATCATGTGACTCCAGCATATGCATTGCACATCAGAGTCTCAGTTTCCTCACAGATAAAATGATGGGCCTAGAAAAACAGTATTTTCAGGTCCTTTCAACACTAGTGCTTTATAAATCTAATCCAAAGCCACAACTCTCTCTTTATGAACATTATACTTTCTCATATCTCCATGGAATTTTATAGTTTTAATTATTTTTGCCTCCACACATGTCAAGTAAGAATATATAGAGGAGATTTAGTGACAATAATAAAATAACGACTCTTCCAGATCTTTATATGCGGATCTTCTAAACCATGCTCATTAGCAAGCACATTAGAATAAGATTAGTGCTAGCAATTAAGAGGAGAAAACAATAATTAAGCAAGCAGAGTCACACGAGGTAAGACAGTGTACACCATCTATAGAAAATCTGTAGCGTATATACAGAATATGTTGGTAAGAGAGGGGGAGATTTTTTTGTGGCAAGTTGGAAATACGAAATCCAAATTTTCCAGTTGAAAATCTCTCTTCATTCAAGGGCAACTAAAGATAAAACAGGGCAAAGGAAAAAAGAACAGAATAATTGAGGCTACTAGCGATCCCCCACCCCCGCTGAGGTCTAGTGCAAAGGCTATTATTAAACCTAGTTATTGTCATGCTTTAACACTCTCCAAAACTCTGGCATAAAACTGCCCCTGCTGGGTCACTGGTGGTTTATTCCACAAAGCCCAGAGAAAGGATCTAAGTTTCAGTAACATTTTTCCCTTGGAATGGAAATATTTAAATATAAGAAAAGAACGAGATAGCTCCATAAACTCTCTTCTGATAACAGCACTTCCCCCAGGGCTGGCTTTGCAAGTATGACAATCACCTTGAAGTTTTCCCCAGGTTCACAGGAAGCAGAGTAGTTAGAGGATTTCTCTTGCAGTGCCCAAAGCCAAAAATGTACCCTTCCAAGTCCATGCTCACCTAATCTAATGGGATAATCCACCTTTGGGAGGGAGGAGCCCTGTCAATCCCACCCCAGGTCATTCATGCAAATGACATCATTTAAAGTCCAGAGCAAATGGACTGCCCTTTCTGACCAAAGTTCTAAAGGGTGTGTGTGTGTGGGGTGTGGAGGTGGGGTTGGGGGGGAGACAGACAGAAAGACAGACACTTGGCCTGAAGTGGCATCTCCCCACCACACAGCATTCATTATCCATTCTGAGGTCAAGGCACAGAGTTGCCAAATGCTTAGGTGCATGAAAACAATAACCACTTCCCAGTGGACTTAAGTTCTAAATAACTCAACCCCAAACCCTTTAAAGTCATAGTTAATTTCATGCAGAGAATCCCTCTTGTGGAACTGATTTCTGCAAAATAAGACTTTCCATAAAAGATATACTTTGTAGAGAGCTGATTCTAGGTGAAAACAGTCAGCCCCAGGTTTTGAGCCAGCACCAGAGGTTGCCATTTTCCTGGGTTTCCAGGAGCAGGACATGCTTGGGGAGGCCATTTGTGCTTTTCTCCTCTGCCCCAGAGCTTGGTCTCACACAGGACATGGCTTTGTAGGAAAATGTTTTCAAGCTCAGTTGGGCAGAGAGATGAGCATCCTGGAAAGAAAGTAAAATTGCAGAACTGTTGGTATCTCCCATACATCTATGAATCTAAGAGGAAAAGGAATCTGCACAGGGCCTGTCATCTCCACAGGCCAAAGCTGGGAGTGTGCTGCAGAAGGAAAGTGTGACCAGGATGTACTCATATCTCTAACAAAACAGCCTCATGTAGGGGTTGGAAACCACTTTTTTTTTTTTTTTTCAATTTTGGTCCATCCAGTTCCCATCAACCTGCCTGTTAAAGGTCTTCTGCTGCTCACCTGACTAGGTAACATCTGTGCACACAGAGCGAGTAGGTAGCAGAACCTTGACAAGTGACATTAAAAGGTTCCTAGATCATATGTTACATAATATTGATGATACTAATATTCTTGATAATAATATCCAGTGCTATCAAGTTCTGCTTTGTCCCACTCTTCCTGATGTCCACAGCAATGTTCCAAGTAGGACTGCAAAACCCAAGGCTCAGAGAGGCTGATGACCTTGCCCAAGATAACCCCACAGTAAGTGGCAGAGACAAAAATTAACTTCCAGGCTGCATGGTACTAAAGCAAGGTATTTGCATGCAACACACTGTAGCCCAAATATTAATCACTGTGTAGCACATTAATCATTTAGTGTAGCATTTGATTATTCCTATAATTAAAACTAGTAATAATTTTAAAAATAACAAGCCTCTCTCAACCAACCAATACAGATTTCCAGAAGAGAATAAAGGTATTCATTAGCTAGAGGCAACATCCAACTAAGGAGAATGGATGAGATCAGCATCACTATTAAGCAATTTCACTGAAGAATCAGAGTTGTTCCCCATAGTAAACACACCTGTGCTCAAGTTAGCAGCCACAGATCCCTAAAGATTTTTTACACTCCCACCTCTCCCTGGAGTCAAAGAAGGTGGCCAAATATTGGTTCCTTATTTTCTCTTCCTTAACAGTATAGTCACAGCAAGGAGAAGAACTTAGGGAGATCTAGATTTTCAGTACTATCCCCTAAAAGCAAAAAGCAGCTCTGTATTTTCCCGGATCATGATGTATATTTAACAAAAGAAAGAACAAACATCTTCTGTGGAGTTCAACTAGTTGGTTTCAATTAGACTTAAGGGCTCCATGCCGACAACTGAGCAGACGTGACCTTCTCCCCAGAGCCTGGGCTTTGGTTAGAAATAGCTTAATCATTTTTATTATTATTTTTTAATCTAGACCCAGAGACTGTAAAAGGATAAGATTTTAGTGGTCTCCTTTAGAGCCAATTTTGCCCTAACATCAGATCCAGGCTCCACGGACGAAATCAAGGGCCTAAGATTCCCTTAAAAAAAAAAAAAAAAAGAAAAGAAATAGCTTAATCTTCAGAAATTCTGCCTCTGTTGCTTTCTAGAGCTGGGGTCTATGAGGAATTACTAACATCTCTGTGCTTCCATTTCCTCATCTATAAAATGTAGATAAAGCCATGCCCCTCCACCCCTTAGGGCTGTTGTGAGGATTAAGTGAGTAATTAGCGGGAAGAACTTGGAATTGTCCCAGGCAAACAGTTTGCACTGTTGAGGGGTTTTGCCATTCCATGAATGTGGTGTTGGATGGAGCTAACAATTTCAGAGAGAGCTGAGCTAGTTTTGAACTAGGTAGAGCTTATAGATTCTACCATCAACTTTTATTATGGTTTTCAGCAACTGAAAGCAAAACATTTTGGGATGGGAAATTATCCACACAACAAATCTTTAATTTTTTTAAATTTTTTTTTTTTTTACATACAAGCTGGGGTACAGGCCAGAGGCGTGGGACAGCGAGAGGGTTCACCAGAGACAGAGTGGGGAGCAGAACAGGCAGATCAGAAGTACACTGCTGAGGGGAGCAGCGGGCGAGGCAGAAGAGGTCTGCCGCACCATGTTCGACGCCATGTTTGCCTGGCTGGGCGTCGAACTCCGTGGAACTCGCGCAGACAGCTCCACAGTGCAGCACTCAACCGCTGCGCCACCGGGGAGGCCCCACACAACAAATCTTTATTGAGGAGGTGTAGGGTAAGTGAAGTGATCAGGATTTTCTGCCCTACCATCATTAGCATTAATGATAGACCCCTGCAGTCCTACACTCATGCCTATCTGGAGTAGGGAGAGAGAGAGAGAGAGAGAGAGAGAGGGAGGGGGAACTGAGAGTGACGGCAAAGGGCTGTCCGTTGCAGTGGGGTGCAGCAGAGAGACCACAAGAGAATACCAGAGAGCCCAGAGAGAAGATTGGGGGGTGGGGGGGCTGGGAGGCCTGTCAACCTCCTGCCTCTGACCCCTGCCTGCCCTGCACCTGGCTGCCTCTCTACAAATGCTGCAGAAAACACTAAAACCCAAAAAAGCCACCAAGGGCTCCAGGACTCTCCGTTACCCGCCTGCCCAGAACACGGAAAACCTGCTCTGTGCGCTGCTGGCGCTGCAGGAGGTAACTCAAATGAGATATGTAAGAACCACTACGTGCCCTGAGTCCCACCTCAAATTTCCCAGAGAAAGAAATAAGTGAATAAATATGTAAATGCCAGAAACATTATTGTCATTAAGAGGCTGGCAAGAAATAAGTAGACAAAATGAATATATTATGCCACCCAGAAGGGTAGCACTAATTTTTAGACATATAGCTAGGAAACTCCTCTCTGAGGAGATGCTATTTGATCATTCCATAAAAAGAAATTTAGGCAAATATGTGGGGAGGAGAGTTTCCCCTTAAGGGAAATCCCCTCCCTGCCACAAGAGCTCTGAGGTGGGAGCACTTTATGAGGCCAGGGGCTAGAGCGAAGACAGCAGGGAGCAGAAGCCTAGAAAATGAGGCAGAAGAGGGAGTCAGGGATCATACTGGAAAAGGCCTTGCAGGTCATTGTGAGGACCTGGGATTTTTATCCCAAGTGATAAGAAATCATGGGCACATTCTAAGCAGAAAATCAACCATGATGCAAATTATCATTTAAGAGGATCTCTCTGGCAAACCTGTGGACAATAAATTGGGACAGAAAAGAGCTAAGCAGAACAGAACTGGAGGTCAGGCAAGGGGTTATTATAACATCCAGGTGAAAGAAGATAGTGGCTTGGAGTAAGATGGTAATGGTTTGGAGGACAATGAAATGTCTTTGGTGATGAGTTATGTCTGAAAAGTAAAGGAAGAGCTAACAGGATTTGTTGATGAACTCTAGATGGTGTTTGAGAGTAAGAAAGGCTCAAGAATGAAAGCAAGGTTTTTGGCTCAAGCACAAATAAATGATGAGCAGTTTACTGAGAGATGAAGCTTCAAAAGAAGATTTTAGGAAAGTTCAAGAGCTGATATTGGGCATATTAAGTTTGGAATGCATGTCAGATGGTGTGGTAGGCAGTATGATGGCTCTCTCCAGATGTAAACTCTTAATCCCTAAAACTTGTGAATGTTATTTTATCTGGCAAGACAAAACTAGGTTGCAGATGGAATTAAAGTTGTTCATCAGTTGATCTTAAATTAAGATTATTCTTGGTGATCTTTTAGGGTGCAGTATAATCACATGGGTCCTTAAATGTGGAAGAGAGAGGGAAAGTGACAGGACAAGAGTGATGTGATGTGACAGACTGACCAGCCATTGGTAACTTTGAAGCTGCAGTGTCTTTGAGTCAAGGAATTCAGGCATCTTCTTGAAGCCAACAAAATTAAGAAACAGATTCTCCCCTAGAGTCTCCAGAAGGAACACAACCTCTGTCACCTTGATTTTAACCCAATGAGTCCCATTTTAGATTTTTGCCCTTCAGACTTATAAAATAATTTGTGTTGTTTTAAATAATTAGGTTTGTATTACTTTATTATAGCAGCAATAGAAAAATAATACAGGTGGTCATATATCATCAAAACTATGATTTTAAAAAAGCCATTTGTTTTATTTATTTTTAATTGAGATAATATTTGTATACACCCATCAGGTATTGCCACCACAGCACATCCACTAACAAATCATCCAAAGTCTATCATCACTTTCTTTCCTTTTTGTTCTTACCCCTACAGCTCCCCATCCCCACTCTGGGTCCTTCAAGTCTGTAGTCAGCTTTTAAGGGTTAGTGTTTAATATTGTCTTTATTTGGCTGTTAGTTTAATTTCCTATATTTTACTTATTAGTGACACCATCTGGTATTTATCTTTCTTCTATTTCATTTCATTTTGACTTCCAGTCCATCCATGTTGCTGCAAATGGCATGAGTTTATCTTTTTTGATCACTGAGTATTATTCCTTTGTGTATATATACCATATCTTCTTGATACACTGTTCTGTTTTGCAACACTTAGGTTGTTTCCATAACTAAATTTTTTATAGTAAATACTGCTGCAATAAATGTGGGAGTGCACGTTTTCTTTCAAATTAGTAAAACTGGGACATTTTGAATGGAGAGGTTTTATTGATACTTAAATACAAAGTCATAAGTCAGAGCTTTTTGGGGAAAATTGGGATGTTTGTTCATCCTACCCTTGGTCCTGTGAGTGGAGATATTAAGGAGTCAATTGCCCTATGAGTTTTTTGTCTAGGAGAGAGGTGGGGTTTGGAGGATTAAATTTGGAAGGTTCCCTCATGAAGATGGTATTTATAACTATGGCATTGAATGACATCACAAAGGGGTGTATTTTGACAGAGAAGAGAAAATATCCAAAGACAGAGCCTAGCTTTAGAGGTTTGGAAGAAGTGGAAGATCCAGTAGAGAAGAATAGGCAGGCATGTTCGGTGAGGGAGAAAGAAAACCATGAAAAAAATAAACCTGAGTGAAGAAAGTATTTGAAGGAGATAGAATTGATTGATTGTATCAAGTGGGCTGGCAGGAGTCTGAGATCAAAATAGAAAAGAAGTGAAAACTCATCATGGGGCTAGCAATATGGAGATCATAGAGCATCAATGGTCACTATAAAATAGTGATATTATAGAGTGGTCAGTAAAAGCTTGATAAGGCTGGGTCAAAGAGATATTAGGGTGAGTTTCAAAAATATGGGACATTAGCCATTTGTATGCACAGAAAAATGACTCAGAAGAAGGAAAATATTCAATGTAGGGAGAGTGTAACTGCTGGAGCAAAGTCTTTGAGTGGACAGAAGAAGAGGGACCCCTAGAACTAAAGTGAAAGATTTGGTCTTTACTAGTTGTGTGGACAAATCTTCCACTGAGGAAAGAGGAAGGGTGTAAAGCCATTGATATTGATAGAATGTTTTTGGTAGAAGGATAAAGAAATTTTTTGCCTACCATTTTCAATTTTACAGTAAAATAATAAGATCATCAGCTGAGAGTTATGTACAGAGAAGTGGTGAACAGTGCTGAAAATTTTAAATAAAGGAGAATAACATGCCAGAGAATAGGAGGACCTGATAACTCATTGAATTATTTATCAATGACATGACAAAGCTGGCAATAAAACATCTAAAACCACACAAAGGACATAAATTCTAATTTATTACAGGTAAAGAAGAGATATTTTAAGAAGGATAAAATAAAAACAAAGACAAACTGTTAGCACTCAAGAATAGCTGAGAATGTCACTTTAGCCATTTAATTTCTGTAAGGTTAGCACTGTGAGCTTGTGTGAATATGCTTGTTCAAGTTGACACTGGCACATACAATCCTTATTTTCCTCCAGAAATGCATTATTTAATCTCCTTATGGATGTGGCTTTTTTGTTGTTATTACTACTGATTTGAACATGACAGTGAAGCTTTATTTTCCTGAGGAATATCTATGTCACTCCCGCCTTCACTCTCTCTTTCCCTATTTTCCCCTAGTGACTCTCCCCTCTTTGTCTTGTCTCTTCTATCACCTACATCACATATCCTCTCCCCTCTCCTCACGACAGATCCCATAATCTGTCTCTACTCTGCCAGAGTTTGGACATAGAACAGTCTTTATGCTACCTAGCTGTACTATTTCAGCACCACGGACAGTAGCCCCCATTTACTCTTAATGCGTACCAAACAGGAGCATTTTGGTCATATTCAGTCCATGTTGCTATGTACTGGGCATTATGATAGGTGTTTAATAATCACTCCTTGCCCTCAAAGATTTAAAGTACAGAGGGAGAAAGAGTTTATAAACTCAAGTATTACATGGAGAACCATATACCATGTAAGTACTTAGGAAGGAAGGACCCCAATTCAGTCTTTGGATGGGAGATGTTATAAGGGAAAACTTCTTGAAATAAGTGTAAGTTGAAACCTTAAAGAATTACTTGACCAAGGAAGAGGGGTAGGGAAGAGTGCTTTAGGTAGAACAACAGCATATGAAAAAGCCTAGACCCAAGAGGGTAAGGTTCACCTAGAGAACTGAAAATAGTACTCTGCAGCTAAAGTGTGAAGAGAATAAGGTGCCAGGAAGGAAGGGAGAGAGGTCCTATGCTATGTGATACAGGCATGCATATAGTGCTAGGGGAACACAGCTGAGGGAGTAATTATGTCTAATGAAGTGGGGATGGATGACAAAAAGCTACAGTAAAATAGATTTAAATTTGTCCTTGATGATACATAGGCATTTTCTAGACCCCAGTGGGGATAAAAAGATGAGCAAAAAACAGAGAACATTTTGCCTAGAACTGTGCTGTTCAATATGGTAACTCCTAGTCACATGCAATATTAAACTTTAAATTTTATTAATTACAATTAAGTAACATCAGAAATTCATTTCCTCAGTCACATTGGTCACAATTAAAGTGGTAAATACATATGGCTAGAGGCTATATCACTAGTGGTTACCCACATGTGGCTAGTGACTACACTGACAGTGTAGGTACAGAATATTATCATCCTCATTGATCCAAGTTCTATTAAATAGTATTGGATTGGAGGAAACAGCACATGCACAAGCTCAGAAACTTGCATGTGTGTGGTGTGTTCACGAAATGATGACCAGTGATGAGAGCTATAGCAAGAGGGGGATGGATGGAAGTGACAGGAAATGACACTAGAGAAATTAGCTAGAGCTGGGTGACAACAGGCATTTTAAGTTATTCTAAAAGAAGGTGGATTTATCCATTTTAGCATTGGAGAGATGACAGGAGTAGATCTAGATTTGCAAAGTTAACTGAAGTAGCAGTTACACCATCTGAAAGGAATTATGTGCAAGTAGAAGGCAGGAAGAACAAGCCAGTTGGCTTTTGCTAGATATGCTTTAATTAAACATCACTTTCATCCTATTACTTGATATTCATTAGTTCCTGTTGCTTATAATTAAATTTGATTTTCTTTGTCTGCTTTTGAAGGTCCTTATCTTATTGCTCACTGTTGTCCAACACATTAATTATACTTCAGTGACGATAATAGTTTCATTATTTGCCTCACATGAAAATTTGTATCTATTTCTGTTCCTTATAGTCCCTGAGTGGACTGAAATCTCTTTGAAAATAGAACCGTGTATTCTAGTATATAAGCCCATAGGAGAAGCTTACAAACTCATAGGATAGACAACAGTCATAACTGGGATGGCCGTCCAGTGTTTGGTTCTCAAGGGTTGCAGAGTAACAGTCTTTGGAAGTAAACAAGTAAAATGCTAATTTACTGATTGATTATGAAACTGCTGACTAGTAAGATAAGCAGCATTCCCGCTAGTCCCTGCCTCACTTGGTCTGTCAGCCAAGATCCTAGAAGGAAACAGAATTCTAGTCAAATGTTTAACAAAAGGAAAGTTAATAGATTATTTACAGAAGTGCAGGCATGATTAAGGGAATTTACAAAGGTTGTTGAGTGCCCCCAAAGACTAGCAATTTTGAGAAACCACTACAATCTCATGTCTAAAGGAAAAAAATGGGAAAAATAGTGTTGGCAGTATCCATTCAGAATTGTTGCTAGGGAGAAGTCCCCTGTCCAGAACTGTAGAATAAGAAGGAGCAAACTCTTCTGTATCAAGGCTCTGAAACACAGAGGAAGCAAGTAAGAAAAGTATCTCTCTCTCTCTCAAATTTCACCCTCTACCCCCTTGCCATGTCTCCCTTACATTGGCTAGATATAAACAAAAATCAGATAGTAAGGGAGTGACAAGTGATGTAAGCTATAGGATCTGGGTGGAAAGACACAAAACAGCCAACATAATTGAGATTATGACTGTTCATTGACCATGAACTAGGATAATAAAGTTAAATGATTTAGAAGTGGGTCTCAGGGTTGAGTCCAAGTTAGATATGTAAGTTCATAATAATTTGGGACCCAGACTGTTTCTAACGAGCGACCCTTTTTCCTCAGCATATTATCTCATGGTCCAAGATCACTGCTTAATCTGCAGACATCATGCTGGCATTTCAACATACAGGAAGATGAAAGGGATGGAGAAGCGTGTACTTTCTTCAAGGGCACCTATTTGAAGTCACACTCGATACTTGTATCTCATTGGCCTGAACATGGTCTTGTGAGCACACCTATCTCCAGAGGGGGCTGGAAATGTGACACATAAGCCAAGAGATCTTGTGTCACACTAACGATCAATTCTCTTATTCAGAAAAAGAAGGGGAGTGGATATTGGAGGACACTTAGCTCTTTGTTATAATCTTGGAGGAAAAATCCCAGTCCAAGAAAACTTCCAGGGTTGAGCCAGAACCTTCTAAATTTTGAATAACCAGTAGAGTACACTCATTAACAATGACAATGTGGATCACGTCACATCATGTGTCCTTTTGCGATATGATGGTTATTTATCTGACAACTTGTAAGGGAAAATCAAATTTGCTGTGTAAGTATAATGTACCTTTGATGATAAAATGCCAGTTAGAGACATTTTCCAAAGGAGATTCAAGGATTCATTCCTGAAAAATATGCTGTCCATACATATTATGAAGCCAGCTGGTTTGATACAGAAGCAACAGATCGCGTTTTCAGAGTTGAGGGATAAATCTGCATTTAATCAGATGCTCTAAAATATGGTTCACTAATTCTTGTGGAGAAGAGTCCCAGTGGCTGTCCCAGTCCTAGCACGTGTGTCTGCTGTCTCAGCTTCATGTTTCTTGCTTGGGGGCACCCGTCTCTTTCTCAGGCATGCTCCTGCCCTGGCACTCACAGGGGCTTTTCCCACAAGGAGAGATAGTGAGGACTGTCCAGGTCATCTGTGAGCCCCCTCCCCTTCCTTGCCCTGCACCAGTCCCAACTCTGTCACCACCCTGGGAAGCTCCCAGGGTATATAGCCAGAGGAAGTCTCTCTCCTTCTCCCTTCCAGCAGCCTTTGGAGGCTTTGGGAAGCCTGTTCAGAGGAAGGGGAGAACTAACATTCCAGGAGAAGCTACTGTGTGTTCTCCTGTAAGCACATTTTGGAGAATGGACAGAGATAGTTTGAGTTGCTTGAGGAGGACAAAGTAAGCATTGGGTGGGGCCTTGGCATCTGGGTAGCAGTTGGCTTACAGGGAGTGACAGGGAGGGGAGGATGTGTCCAGAAGCACAGGAGCAGGAGTGAGCATTTGGCCCAGGAACAGCTAGGAGAATAGTCTAGCTGGGAAAGAGCGCTGTATAACATAGTGTTAAGAGAGGAAAAGTGAAGCAGGTTTATGGAGAATATTGGCTGCCAGGCTAAGAAGCCATTAAGATTCTGAGTGGAGGAACCACATAAAGAAAACTGGGAAGAGTTACCTGAAGTAGTGTGTGGAATGCATTGCTTATTGGGTAAAGGAGCCAGCCCACGTATTTGAGGGCCTACACAATTCTCTGAGTCAGACTGACAGTAATGCAGTTGAGTGTTCTGTTCATGACTTCCAAGAATAGCTCCCGTAGGGCAAATGATGTCTTTTTATTCAGCAACTGTGTGCAGTGTATTGCTATATGACAGGTACTGGGATTTCAGGTGACATCTGTCACCTATCCAGGCATGGTCCCTGCCCTCTAATGGGAAAACATTCTTCACCCCAAGCCCAAGGGCCTGCTGATAATGAGGGGCATAGGCTGAGCGAGGAGGGCACATAAGGAGGCATCTCCTGGGGAGGGGGTTACAGTCACAGCAAAACTGCTGTCAGACTGCACAGGAGGCCAGATTCTGTGTCCAAGGAAGCGAGATGGGACACGGCTTTAGAGATCCAGGTGGAAGCAGCGGGCACCTGATGAGTGCTAGACAGCGTCTAGGTCATCTGAGAGGAGGTGTGCAGAGGGGGTGTTGGGAGCAACTCTGAAGTCGGAGCCGGTTTGAGAGAAGTGGGAAATCAAGCTCCAGACTAGAAGATTGAAAACTCTCAGAATCCATTTTCCACCTCCAGGGAACGATCTGGAACTGTATCTGTAACTCTTCTGATCTGTAACTCTTTTTAAACTTGAATATTTCTTTAGCCCACACAAACTCATGCTACAGCCTGCTCATACTCAGTCCCCACGCGCCCCCTCACCGGCTCTTCACTCTGTCTCTGTGAACAGTGAGCTCTCTGAGCTCCTGCCCGCCCTTCCTCGGGGGCACAGGTTCTAGTTTGCCCTTGGAACAGGGATAGCAGCTATCTCTCAGCACAGGCTAGGTCAGTAAAAACTGGGGAAGATGTTCAGGGACAGGGAATAAAGAAGGGACATATCCTCTTCAAACCGGCAGGTTAGGGAGCAAGACCATTTCTGTAGTCAAAGAAACCCTTGAGTTGCCTGATTAACGAAACAAGCAGTTAATCAGCTTTTTAAAAAGTGAGTTACTCGATTAAACAGCCAAAACACTCACATTTCAAGTTTTGACACTTGTGAGAACATGGCCTAAATGCCAGCCAGGCAAGGGGCAGCCCCCAAGAGCTCTACCATTGGAGCAGGCAGCTCAGGAAGCTGCACTCAAACTGGGCCCTTCAAATAGAATCTATTGTGGAGGGGAGACTGAGCCTGCCCAGTGGCCTTCCCTCACCTCCAGACAGAGATTAGCTAGTTCTGTCCTATGCAGAGCACAGGACACGTTGTCCTACTTGGGGAAGTGGGAGACCACTCTGAAACTAAGTGTAGATTTGGTCAGTGTCACAGAATTCCAGTCATCTGGAAAAGGACAGGGGGGTGAAGGTCCATTTAGTTCCCCTTTTGAGGGTACAATATGATGTTGGCACGTGAGAAATTCAGCTTAGAAATGGTCCGGGGCGAAAGCAAGTGCTCTTCTTGGAGAGCATTTGAGTTTTCTGACAGTGTCTTCATTCAGTGAAGCCCTAGCTGAGCCCTTGGGTGTTTGGAGTGCAAATGTCAGCCACACCCCTACATCAAAGGAGCTGTCATCCAAAATGAGAAACAGACAAAGATGCAGGTGTGTGGGGTGTCATATGTGGTGCCAATGGATCGCACTCGGTTCTCGTCCATTTTCACCCTATGAAATCAGTTGCACGCTGGATATAACCACAATGCTCAGCTTGGGGACACTGAGGCTGCAGACCAAGCTAAGGACTAGCAGTGCCCTCAGCCCCTCTTTGGCCAGACTGGGCCATACCGAAGTCTCCAGTTTCCTTCTCCAGGAAGAGGACCTCTGCCCTGCTAGCAACGCTGTTTTCGTCACCATCACCAGGTGCCCCCTTTCCCCATTAGGTAACTGACAGATAATGGTTAATAGGAAGAAAAACTCATCTTTTTAAAAACTCGCTTTGTGTGCATGAAAATGAAAATCAGAAGAATCCAGAGAAGCTAGGGGTCCATGAGTATTTCTTATTAAAATGCTTAGAATTGTGGCACTATGGAGCTGGAAGAAATATTTTTAAATTATCCAACACTTCATTTTACAGATAAGAAACCCAAAGACCAGAGAAGCAAGGGGCGTGCCTGTGGTCCTGCAACTAGAATGCCTCAGAACCAGAATCCAAGCCTCATTTTTATGCCCAGTTTAATATTCTAACCACAACATCAGATTTGTATTTCAACTGTGTAAATGAGGAAAAAACTGGTAATTTACCTTTTACCTGAACAAAAATCTGGTGCATTAAATAATCCACAATGTATATGTAAGCCAGTCACTTAATATTTATTGGTAATATTCTGTACCAGGTTGTGGAGAAGACCAGAAGTCAGTCAATGAGCAGGTGACAATATTCTAGGAGCAGACACCCTGCGGGCACCCGAGGGAGGGACAGTGGGCAGCAATCAGGAATATCCGGACAAGCCATGCTGCATCAGCTGGCCTCAGCAGGCCCCACAGCATTCAAGTACCTGGTCTAAGGGAGTCCTTGGGACTGTTTCATAAGCAACAAGAGGAGAGGGATATTTGGGGAGTGGGGGGTGCTCTATCTTATTGTGTCTTTACTTTTCACCTGGCATCAGGTGTAAATAAGCAAGGAGATGACCTCTATACCTGGGTTTATGGGATGAGGTCTGCTAGACCCTCAGGGACCCTTAAGAAAGAGGTAGAGGCTGAAAGGAACCAGTGGCCAGTTTCAGGGGAGCTGGTGATGGCCTTGATGGAGGCTCTGCAGCCCCTTCTTGGGGAGAACAAATACAGCAGACCAGTTAGGCCCTGCATTTGAGGAGCTGTGGGCTCCTGTATTTCTCACTATGTGGGAGAGGTGTAATGTATATTTGAGTCATTCAGTGCTATTGGGGGTATGCAGAGCTCTTCTATAACACAGGGTAGGGGCACCCAATTCAGATTTTTGGGGACAGAAGGATGGTTTTAAGTCTGGGTCAAAAGGGGAAATAGTAAGAGTTAGCCCCCAAAAGTGAGAGGAAATCTTTCCTATGAAAGGGAACTGGATGTGTCAAAACCCAGAGGTGAGAGAAAAGCCTGCAAAGCGGCTGCTAGTTGTTTTTTAGTGGCTGAGTCAGACTGTAGGCGATGTGATGAGAGACAGGGCTGGAGCTGAGAGTGGGGCCAGGTCCCAAATGGCTCTGCATGCTGCCTTGAGCAATTTCAGCGGAAGGGCGTCAGAAAGTCAGAGCAAAATCTTCCTGGCTCAAAGAAGAGAGCAGCAAGTGGAACACGCCTGGGGAACCCAGAACTGTGGAACTGAGCTAAGAAGGGAGAGGAAACAGGTGGTCACCCCTGCAAGGGGACCCATTCTCCTCGTTGTTTGCATGGCTAGTTTTTAGTTTTAGGATGCCCGAGATGTGAACATGGCAGTGCTAATGTCAAGGAGCTGATAGGGACAAGGTCAGGTGAGGACTTCACACAGAGGCCTCCTCTGCCTGGATGAGAAGTGTGGTACAAATACAGAAAGGTGTGCAGTTAAAAAGTTGAGGGAGTCCGCTCTAATGGTTCATATTTTTTTATGTCAAGCAGGAATTGAAGAGGGCAATTGTGGAGGGCATGATGAACATGATGGGGAGGGAAGATTGAGAAAGGCCTGATGTCAAAGATGGAGGGCAGGACGAGCATTGGCCCAGTGTCCGGAGTTGGCAGCCTTCCCCCCTGGATAGTGACATGCGCAGTGAGGAAGAGTGACATGCGCAGTGAGGAGGAGTGACTTGCGTAGTGAGGGGGTGGGGACGACGCCTAATGTTGCCTAGGCATTGGTGAGGATATGGAGGAAGGGTGTGGGGACACTGGGAAGTGGAGGAGCCAATGAGATAATAGCTACCTCCATTTTTAAGTGTCTATTCTTTGCCAGGCCCTAGGCAGGAGCTGTATGTACTGCTTGTCACATTACCTCTGTGGGGAAAGTTTGTTTATCCCAACTCACAGCTCAGCAAACTAAGAAAAGCTCTTACACATTCACCAGGTATAAATGTGAGGTCTGTTTTTCTACTAACTGGCTTTCATTGCATAGCCCTCAATATAGCACATTACCCATTATTGCACATGTTTACGTTAACTGCCTGTTAGGCAATAAGAAAAATAGAAAGCTCCTGGCTGTTTCATTAAAATCTATTTCAGTTCTTTTTGTATGGAGATAAGCTGATAATACAACAATTTGACTTAAATAAATGTTTAATGGACTTTTCTAGGCTTCTGTTAGATGCTGTCGAGGAATGGATGGAGGTAAGTCGTCCCAGTCACAGCCCAATGAACATCTGGTGACAACTGTCAGGGGAACGTCTGAAGAAAGCATCTGGATGGATCCTGGAGCATAGTTTGCTCTGCAGATGACAATTTGGTTCTTCCCAGGGCTGTAAGAGTGTTGTTCCAGCTTCACCTCCGAGCCCTGGGACCTTTAGTCTTCTTCCAAGTACAGTGTGAGCAAGAGAAAGGGCATGGAAGGGACAACCTAAATGGACAGTGACACTGTTCATCCACTTAGACTGGATATCCAAAGGGGGGGGGGAGCAAGGAGACCAAACTGACAAAGTAATAACTTGATACATATTATGAGAAACTTTAAATAAAAGGGACATGGAGATTGATTCAGGTCCCAGTAATCAAGGTTTTTTTTCCAGGAAGAGACGAGGAAGAAGTGCCTAGGACAGAGTTCTATCTGAATTCACCTGTGCTAGGAGATTACTTTATAGAAGCCCCATATGACAATGTTTGCTCATACCTCACTGGCCAGTCTTTATCACTTGACTTTCTTTATCTGCCAGGGAGACTTTGGCTAGGTACCTCCCCTCCACAACACAGCCAGATGATACTGGATATTGCATAAGCAATGAACAACCGCCGTCTCTCAGATATGCAGTAGCATCAATTGTAGGACATATTGCTGAGGAAATCTTGTTCATTATCCCTTTGGGTCTTTAGTTGCAAAACAGTAATTAAAGCGTTTGATCAATATTGACTGATTTGCTGCTATTTCCCTAGAAGAAATGCCTCACACATTTTCTACCTGAAAAACATTTCCTTGAACTAATCTAAGTCAATAAGGAAAACATTGCTCAAAAGAGATACAGAGTTAAGTGGTTACAAATACCTTTCCTTGTCTCACTCAAACAATTTTGAAAATGGGAAAGGAAATATTTTCCTTTTATGGCTAAATAGCGTGCTGCCAGCAGAAGCTTAATTACAGAATGATAAAATTAGACCATTAGATAGTCAGATGAATTATAATTAGTCTGAGGCAATGGCTATAGAATGTCAAACAGAAAGCCTGAGCATTTGGTCCTGGAATAATGAAACCTCTAAAATGGTGAGATTGAATTTCAGCCTGTAGTTCAATCATCATTTCTCATTTTCAGTGCCTTGTGTAATCATAACCACTATCATGGCATAATAAAATGGCATTTTAGTCTACAAAGAATTGCAGGGTGAAAAAGAACTTAGCCATAATCATGTGTTCAACCTCTGCAAAAGGACTTTAGTTTATGAAGAGTGGAAGGAGGGGATGTTGCCAGAGAACAGAATACAGTTTTCCTTAAATAGAGGGGAACGCCTGTGACCCACAACCTCTAAACACTCACCTCTGTAGATTGCACAGAGCCCATGTGTCTATTGTCACTGGCTGTCTTTGTAGCCTCTCTCAAGAATGAATTGTTTTGTTTCCACTTCACCATCAAGTAAAAGATCATATTGAACCATAAAACTGAGACCATACCAAGAGGTTCCAAGGATCTGAAGCATTGCTCTGGGTTCCTTAGGCCAAGCAGTCCAAAGAGGCAATAGAGAATCTACCTGGGGGGTGAGCTGCACATTTTGTGTGTGTGTGTTCAGGAGGATGGGAGGGATTTTTATTGTCTGTTGTATCTTTGAGAGTGAGAGATTATGAGGTAAATTTGTGACAGATGTCCAACCCTAATTAAAAAAAATTAACTTTAATGAATAAGATATATTTTTTTAAATCGAGGTTGCATTCATATATGATTTAGGGGGGTAGCTTTACACATCTTCCAATGTATATTACCACACCGTATCCAAAGTACCAAAGTACCCATAGTCCTTTACCAAAGATGACTGGAGACCGTCCCACTTTGTTACCCAAACCCACTCTCCCTCTCCATCTAGTAACCTCTACTCTGCAGTCATATTTCTAGAGTTTGTTTTGGTTTAGTTTTTTCAGTTCCTTTGTTTTGTTTTTCTACATCCACATATGGGTAAAATTATTCAGTACTTGTCTTTCTCTTTCTGACTTACTTCATTTAGCATAATCCCCTCCAGCCCCATCCATGTTGTCATAAATTGCAGGAGTTCATCATTTTTTTTTATAACTGAGAAGTGTTCCATCGTGTATATACACCACATCTTAATCCACTCATCTGTCCTTGAGAACTTAGTTTATTTCTGTAACTTGGTTTTTGTAGATAGTGCGGCAATGAACGTAAGAGTGCACATAGTGCTTCAAATTGCTGGGTCATATGCATTTTTAATATTTTGAGGAACTTCCGTACTGTTTTCCATAGAGGCTGGACAAGGGTTCCTTTTTCTCCACACTCTCACCAATGTTCACTGTTTCTGGTTATCACATGTACCTATATGTACACACACACACAGAAACACACCCCCCACTCTCATTGTGGTTTTGATTGGCATTGCCTTGATGATAAGTGATGTTGAACATTTTTTTTCATGGGCCTATTGGCCATCTGTATGTCTTTTTTGGAGAAGTGTTTATTTCACTCTTCTACCCAACTTTGAATTAGGTTCTTTCAGTTGTTGTTGTTGAGTTACATGAGTGCTTAATAGATCATAGACATTAACCCCTTGTCATCCATCTCTAATTTGCAGGAGTCATGTAGCCAGAGGAGCAGTGGGAGTTAAAAATGGGAGGTCAGCTGGTCAAGCCTTTCATTCTGCACATAAGGAAAACAGATACCCAGTATCCACATAAGGAAAACCGATGCCACTAGTTGGCATCACCACACACACACAAAAGCCATGTCTGGGAAAAGGTAGAAGAGGCTCTCCAGGGCCGGGAAGAGCCTGCTGCTCACATGTTGCTCCTGGCCCCTCAGCACGGGGCCCAGGGACTGTTGAGAAACAGAGAATCAACAGGGAGAGGTCCAAGCTGGTGAAAGCAAACAAACATCAACCACAGGCACTACAAAAAATAGTGTAAAGCACAACACAGCGTGACTATTCAGACTGATTTACTTTTAAAAATGATTACATTTAACTCAGGACAATTGAGGAAATATTTGTAGATAAGATGACATTTGAAGAATTGGGATTCTAGTCAGTGAATAAAGGGCGGGGTATTGTTTTAGGCAAAAATTAGAAAACAGTGCCATGGAGATTTGAAAGCAGGGTGAACATGTAGTGAGGTTGGAAGGAGGGGAGTTGGGCCAGGAAGGACACTGAGGCAGAGCGGGTCAGATCAACACATACTTATTGACTGTTCTGCAAATTCACATTATTGGAAATCACAGAAGATTTTTGGAAAGGATTCGTTCCATATGTCCTTCCATTTTGGTGTTTCATTTTCCACTTAATGAATTCACTTATTCAACAAATCTTTATTGAGGCCGTAGTATACACAGTCATAAATAGTGCACACTTCTGGGGAGCTTACATAAGCTAAGCTCTGTGCAAAGTACCTTATGTGCATCATTCTATTTAAATCTCCTTAGGCCCTATGAGGTAGGCACCACTGGAATCAATGAGGAAACTGCTCCAAAACAGGTATCTTGCCCAGTCAACAAGCCAATAAGAGGTGGAACCAGAATACAGCTCAGGAAATAAGACTCCACCCTCCTCCACTCTCTGGGGCCAGAAGTCTGCCCATTCTTCCAGGGCCTTTTCCCCCTTCCCCTCATTTCTTACTTCCTTTAAAAAATTTTTCTTTAAGTTTATTAACCATACATAATTCTGTCAAATCATCATCTAAACATGTCATTTTTCAGAAGACAAAGATGTTAAAGTATCATGTAGAAAATCCTAAGACTTCAGAGAAAAATGTCCCCAAATGAAAGAGTGATAGCTGAGTGGAAAGTCACAGCATGTAGTGGTTATGAAACTCCCTGCCTTCTTTATCAAGTGTGACCTCATTTAAGCCTCTCTTCCAGCCCCAGGCATATTCTACCACTGCAGATGGGAGTGCTGAGGCCTGGAGATCTGTTAACTGATTAGTCCAAGTCCAAGGGAAAGGCCAAGTCAGGATGAGCCCTGGCCCCAGGAGCTCCCTGCTCCTGACTGTACTTTAACCCTTCATGTGTCACACAAACCAGCTTGAATCATCCAAGCTGGATAAGGAACAAGGATAAGGCCTTCTGAAGCAAAAACCCAAGATTTAACCTCTGATGGCCGGTGTTTAGTCCTGGAACTCAGGAAAAAACAATCCCTGTCATTCATTTTGCCAAACAGACTGCTTTTTCTATTAAATATTTAGGGAAAACTGAATTCTTTCTTTCTTTCTTGAGTTCCAAGAAATGGGTAAATAGAACTTTCTTAGAAATTTAAAAAAAAAAGGTAAGGATTTGTTCCATGACTTCCTGGTTCTATTAGAACCAGGAACTCTCAACTTTGTACAAGTAAATTTTTATCACCTTCTTCTGATAGGTTGGGCCTCCCTAACTGGCAGTTTGTGGCCTGTGCAAAAATGGAGATTTTAATTGCTCTTTCTTTGAGAGAACAGAGATCTCTTTTTGTTTCTCCAGGCAGGATTGATCAACAGTCTTTTCTTCCAATTAATGATATCCCAATGTACAAAGATGCTTTCCCTCGTTCCTTTTGCTGAAAACACATGATAGTTAAGCAAAAGACTGCATCTATTTTGGGACCACGTATTAGAGGAATTGAATGAGCAAATGAATTATGGAGGCTATTCATGGGGTTGAGGGCAACCTGCCAAAAATTGAAGACAGACTATCCATCTTTAACAGATTCCATCATTTGGATAAAATTCTTTATCATGTCGCTTCTCCTCCACCTTAAAAGGTGAACGTAAATGATCTTGTCTATGTGCACAACTGCCAGATACTCGGCTGCAAAAACCTGATGCCAATTGAGTGCTAGAGTTTTCTTCATGAATTTTCTTTGCTCAATAACAATGAATGACAAAAGGACAACGGGGACTGGTTTATTTCACAGGCCTTCACTGCTCTGCAAGTGAGGTTGTCATAATTAAAGGAGCAGAGCTCAGCTCCAGCCTTTCTTTGAAACCCATGACCCAGCACCAATGGAGAACTGGATCATAAAGCACAAGATGCTTAAAGGGAAATAAGCTGGCAATTAAAAGCAGGGTCGTCCAAGACACTGTAATAAATTATCCATCTGGAGGGAATTGAGAACAACTTGCTTAAAGGGGAAAGCAGACTGGCTGAAAATTGGATTCAGTTCAAAGCCAGAAGACATCCTTTACTGGAAAAGCATAGAACTACTCAAAACAGGGAAAAATGTGCTTCAACTGAAGTTTCTCCTCACTTCTAGCTCATCACTTACTGGGCAAGTCCTCGGGTTTTCCCCTCCATGTCAGGAAAGGCGTGCTCGGATCATCGATTACCAGAAGGAAAGCCAATCACCCCACACCACAGCAGGTTATGCAAACTTGCTCTGCTTTTACACCCAAATCACCTGCTAGGCCACTGAGAGCCAGTCTCAGCCAGGCTACTGGACTCTCTCTTCCACTCTCTTCTTAGGCCACTTAGACTGTTTCCAGACCCACATGCTACCAGGACCCTGGCCCTACCCTGGGGGGGCTGGAGTGGATTCCCTCAGTTCCTGGAGGAGTCTATGCTTAGTCCTTCTAAATTCTTTATCACAGAACATCCCTGAGATGAGAAAACCTTTCTTAGGTTCATGTATCTCACACTGGGGTCAGTAAGCCCCAGAAGTACGATATTCTGTGCTGGATGACAGAAGTCACCACATGGACAGTATACATAAAGCATTGTGTGCTTCCAGATTGGACTAGAAAGGATGGCAGGTTACTGGTAAGATGATCAGAGTTTCATTATGGAGGCAAATGCAAAACGAGTATACAATTTTAGGATTAAAATTAAAGTTGACAAAGAATGCACCATTGTCTTAACCATAGATCCTGAGGGATGGGGATCTATTCAAGCCAGGTGCTGCCAGGACAGCAGGATTGCATGAAGCAGGGGTGCTGAGGTAAGCGGAAGAACTACCAATTTCCTCAGAAGATCCTGGGGGCAGGGACTCTCTTGACCTGCTCAGCACTGGAGTCAACATGTTGCCAGCAGTGGCCCATGGAGCACCCAGCATGACATTAGGTCTGCCGAGACCACAGTAGGGGCCAGGCCAAGGTGCTGGGCCATGCAGTTATGGTCCAGAGGAGACGCAGGACACAAAGACATCCCATGGTCAGCAGTACAGTCATCAGCGCAGGGATGAGGGGGTCAGGAGCCAGGAGAGCCTGGTGCTCATCAAAAGGGCTTTGCGATGACACCTGCCTGCAAGGAGAGGATGAGAGCAGGGCTCCATCAGCCTGGCCGCAGCAGCACTCCTGGAGAGCTTGCCAAACCTCCAGCCCGGGACCCAACTCAGGCATTCTCAACCGGGTTCTCCATGAGATGGCCCAGAAATCGCCTTTTCCGAAGCTGTCACGATGGACTGATGTGGCACAGCTCCAGTCCCCAGGCACAGAATAGAGAAGATACTAGATTGAGGAAAACTGCCTTGGTGCTCTTGTGTCAGCAGGGATCTCTCAAGCTGGAATCTGGAAGCCGTCAAGGCACTGTGGGTGTTAATTTCTGGCCCAAGGGATCTCAATCGACAAATGCTAGAATTGGAATAATTTGCCGGAGTCCTTAATATGAATATCTCACTTTTTCATTTTCAGTAATTTCCCAGGAGGACACTGTCTGTATAGGCTGGTTTCAAAAGACAGCACACCGACACTTCAATACTTCAAGTTTTGTTTTGGGGAAACACCCTCATCCCCATCATCTTTCACAGCTTTTCTTCAGCAGATATCTCCAATTTCAATTTTATGTCTTCAGCAAGCCTGATGAATATTATTGACTATAACTCTGAAACAAGAATGAGCTACTTGCTCCAGGAGTGGCAGTTCAAAGGAATATTTTTTAAAAGAAAAGTAAAAGGAGAAGGTAATGCTCCTCTCATGTTTCTGAAACCCAATCCTGCTTCATCAGGGCGAGGTTGACACCCTCCTCTGCCAGCTTGCACTGGGCTTTGCTGTCAGGTCACTGACCGTCCACAAGAAACAGAACCCAGGCCTCCCTGGTGGTGCAGGGGTTAATTCTCAGCACTATGAAGCTGTCTGTAGCCACTGCAGCAGGAGTTCGATCCCCAGCCAAGGAGCTTCCCACATGGTGCAGCAGACCTCTCCTGCCTCACCCGCTGCTCCCCTCAGCAGTGTACTTCAGTAGATTTGCCTGTTCTGCACCCACTCTGTCACTGGTGAGTCCTCACCCCCACCCCCCACCTCTGGCCTACACCCCAGCTCTTGTATGCATAGATAACTAAATCTTTAAAAAAAGAAAAAGAAGTAGGACCCACCAGGTCTATTGTCCCAGCTTTAGCCTGCTTGCTTGACAATTCCTTGATGAATTGTTATTTCTGGGATGCAAGCCAACTACATCCCTGTAGTAGAATCTCAACCTTGGAAAAGCAACAACAAAAGGTAAACAATTTTAGATGGACAAGAATGATATGCTAGACGAAGTCTTCCCATCAACATAAATTTGTTAAATATTTATGACATGCAGAACGTTCTCCAGGTGTACAGCTGAAATCTTTGCTCTCTCTTCAAAAGAAAAGTCACCATAGCTCAGGGGAAAATTTGAGGTGAGTTTTACAGAATGTGTTCCATGAAGCACTAGCTTTATGAAGTACTTCACTAAAAAAACATGTTTGTGTTCAATTAAATTAGAAAAATGCTGCATATTTAACCACTTCTCTAGGATCCTTACCGTGCATTCAAAATTCTGAATCATCTGGAAGCACTCTGCTTAATTTCCAGATATTAGGAGTTCCCTAAATGTCATGTTGTTACTGATTTCCAATTTAATCTGGTTGTGCTCAGAGAACACATTTCGTGTGATTTCAATTCTCTCAAGTCTGTTGTAACTTGATTATGGTAAATATACTATGTGTATTTGAAAAGAATGTTTATTCTGCCATTGTTCAATGTAGCTTACTAAAAATCTGAAATGTTAATAAGATCAGAGTGCTTATTGTTGTTCAGATATTCTGTCATTACTGATTATTTTTGTCCAGATGTTTATCCAATTACATATAATTTTGGAATTGTCTATTTCTCTCTAGTTTTATCCATTTCTGCTCCATGTGTCTGGAGGCTCTGTCACTGCATACACTTATGCATTTGAAATTGTATGTCTTCCTGATGAATTTCCCCTTGGTTCACTGTGGAACACCTTCTTTATCTCTGGTAATACTCTTTGTGTAGAAGTCTATTTTATTGGATATTAAAATAGCCATTTGCCATCTAATGTCTACTCTTTCCATGATATATCTTTTATTTCCAACCTATTTGTGATTTTACATTTAAAGTTTGTATCTTGTAGGCAGAATACAGAAGAATCTTGTTTCTTATTTGCTGTGTTAATCTATACTTTTAATTGGAGAGTTTAGATAATTAACATTCAGCATAATTATTAATATGATTGGATTGAGGTCTATTATTTTATCTTTCGTTTTCTGTCCATCTTTTCTAGTTTTTGTTCCTCTCCATCTCTTCTTACCTTTTTTGGATTACCAAAATATTTAAAACACATTCAATTTTAATTTAATTTTTGTGGGTTTTTTGGCACTACATTTTGTTCATTAGCAGTTGCTCTAGATATTAAAAAATATATATCAAATCTTCCAAAGTCTACTTAGAGTTAAGACTGAAACCAAAATTAAACATTGCAAACTATAATCTTCCCACTTGATCTCTATGTCATGTTGTCATATGAATTATATCTGCATACATTATAAACTACAAATATAATTTTATAATTTTTGCTTTCAACAGTCACACATATTTTGAGGAGCTCAAGGAGGAAAATGATCCTTTATGTTTGCTCAGATATTTGCCATTCTTGTTCTTTTTTCATTTACAAAATTCAAGTTTCTTTCTGGCATTATTTCTGCAGCAGCTGAAAGATTATCATTTAGCATTTCTTTTGGAACAGTTTACTGCTGATGCATTATCTTAATTTCTCTTCAGTTGAAAATGTCTTTTTTTTTTTGCCTTGATTCTTGAAATATAATTTTGCTGGGTTTAGAATTCTGATTTGACAGTTCTTTTCTTTTACACATTTTGAAGATGTTGTTCCATTGGTTGACACTGCATTTGAAGAGAGATCTACAATTATGTTCCCTGTACTAATGTACCATTGTTTTCTAACTGCATTCAAGATTATTTCTTTATATTTGTGTTTTAGCAGCTTTATTATGATGCGTCTAGGCATTTTCAAATAATTTATCTTGTTAGGGTTCACTGAGCTTTTCAAATCTCTAAATTTATGTTTTTTTCCAGACTTGGGAAATTTAAGAACCATACTTTCTTCAAGGATTCTGCTCCTATCATTCTTTTCTCTCCTTCTTGGACTTCAATGAAATGTATGCTTGCCCTTCAGACATCATTGCATCAAACCCTGAGTGTTCATTTATTTTCAGTTTTTTCTATTTTCAAATCAAAAGATTTCCTTGACTCCTCCATCATCTCCTTCTGCTGTGGCGTCCACCCAGTGACTTCTTTATTTCATATATTGTAATTTTCAATTCTCAAATTTACCCTTGATTCATTTTTAGCTTCTATTCCTCTGAGAACTCTTGTATTTTTACTCATTTCAAGTGTATTTTTATTTACCCCATGAAACATAGTTTTATTTATTTATTTTTTTTATAAATATATATTTTTATTGTTATTTATGTCTTTTACATTTTGTATTCCCTTTGGGTAGCCCACCACCAATTCACCCGTGATCCATCTCCATGGTCCCTTGTGTTCTTTTCTATTCCATTTTGTGCCCTTTTCCTTCCCTCCCTCCGCCTCCCTCCCCCACCCCCCACTGATTGTCTCTCTCCCACCCGGCCTCCCTATAGTCCTGTTATAAGTGAAACCATTCGATATTTTTCTCTTTCTTTCTGGCTTATTTCACTGAGTATGATTTCAATGTGGTTTTTGTTGACTGAAAAGTTATAATCACCCTGTGATGAGAAAAAGTATTGTATAAAGGAGCTTTATTTTTCAGAGTCAAGGATGAGGCCTGGCCCAGAGAAGCAGACTAACAGAGTTCTGACCACTCTTCTATGCTGGGTCCATCTTGTATTAGTTGTGAGGGCTGGAGTGCGGATTAACGTAACAAAGCCTTTGTTTCAGCAGTCGGTATGGTAATCGAACATCTGTGTGTGAAGAGAAATGCACTTTTTATATCAGGGGCTAATTATCTCTGTGGTCAGATTCAATGTGTGAAAAATGCAAGGCTAGGTGATAAATTTTATCTTAATGGCTGTCTGGTGTGTGTGTGTGTGTGTGTGTGTGTGTGTGTGTGTGTGTGTGTGTGTGTGTGTGTCTGGTTTCTTCTGGTGGCTGCAGCATGGGGGACATGGAGGCAAAACTGAGGGTTACTTCCCACACAGTATCTTTTTCTTCATGGTTGACTAAAGCCTCTGCAGGCTTGTTCTTTCTGTGTGCCCAAAGATTGCTGACTTTCTTCCATACTTTAAAGTCTTTGGGAACACCAATATCTGTTGGTTGTCTTCCCCTGAGAATGAGTCACATTTTCTTGGTTCTTTGTACACCCGGTAATTTTGAATTGGATCCTCAACACTGTGGATATTATTTTTGTGTGTGTATTCCGCCTAGATAGAACTCTGATGTTGATGTTTGTGTTTTAGCAGGTAATCAATTCAGATTCAGACTACAAGTTCCATTCTGCCTTCCAGGAGCTGTGGCTTATGTCCCAGCTTAGTTCTCAAAGGCTTTGCTGTGCTGGAGTGGGTCTGTATTGTACACGTATCACTGAAGGGTAATGCTGGGATTTGGGAAGGTTTGTATACAGAATTAGGAGACAACCCCTGCCCCCAGCTGTTTCCCTTTTTAACTTTACCATTCACTCTTCAGCGCTCTGCTTGGCTCTTCTGATCAGAAAGATGTAATTTCTATTCAAGTTTTAACCACCTATACTGCCATCCCCTGCCACATTGCTCAGAGCTAAGTCATGAGAAGGAGAGTGAGAGGAAATCAACTACATATAGTTGATTTTAGAAGTTTTAACTCTACAGTCAACCTACTTCCATTGACTTTTTTGGGTCAGAATTTTGGTTTCATTTTTATATTTTTTACAATTATAATTTTTCGTTGTAAGTCGTTGGGGAAGGCAGCTATGTGCATCCTGTTAACTCTTGCTCCGCTGGCCAAGCGTGGGCCTTGGGCAGGAATCTTTTCTTAGTGGGGTAGAAAGAGCCTCCATCGTTTATTCTGGGCTTATCAACTTTAAGGTTATATCTTTTCCTATTTCAGAATCAATGTGTGCCTGAGTTCTACTTTAGCACATGTGTCCATGGCCCTCAGACATGCCCCTAACTTTCTGTATTCCAGGCCCCACAGAGGAGAGCTCCTTTCCAGTGTGTGAAGTGAGGATCATGCAGTTACAACTGCCTGTATCAGCTGTGGACTGGCTCCACTGGCCAGTGGGACCAACGTGATGTAAGGGACACATTTGTGTGCTCTCTCGCTCTCTGCTCTTTCTGTGAGTAAACACTGCGCTACCTCAGCCTGTGTGCATTTTATCTTTTCCCAGCAACTTTGACTCATGCTCTGGCTTCTTCAGTGGGAGGCACAGGTCTGCTTTTAACCTTGGCCATGGTCATGTAATGTTCTCTCCTGCAGCGCTCTGCCACCCAGTGAGTGGTTAAACATAATCAGATGGTGGGATGCGCTCTAGTGGGCTCATGTTGCTTTACTGAAGCCAGAATCCCACAGAGCACTTTAGATTATTAAAGGCTCCGAGAAGTTTTGTGATAATTACACTTAGTAGTTTAAATGAAGTTTTGCCACATGTTTTATATGGAGTAAATGTTGCCTTACATATAGTAAATATTCAATGGAGAGGTGTTGAATTTTATAGATTCATTGTTTTGGGGACCCCATCTTACTATAGCTAAGAAGGGTGTGTTAAACAAATATTCAGTAAAGAGAGCCATTCTCTTTTCCTGCTCTGGTCCAAAACATGGCAATGTCCCAATTTTCTTGTGTCAGTGGGGAAAAATTGCGAATAAGTTATTTGTTTCCGTCCCACTCTCTGTTCTCCACTAGAGAATCATGAGGACCTGACATTACTTGATCTGTTTCCCAAGGGATTAGTTGTGATGTGTTGTATTTCTTGGGCCCATGGCTCAGCTCTCTGAGCCTAAGCCACTAGGGTTCCACGGGCTGCAAGGTGGCTCGCGGTTCTCCATGGCTCGGCGAGGGTCTGCCAGTCCTGCTCCTTCAACATACATGTTTCAAGGTCTAGACAGCAAGGGAGAAGGCAGATAGAGGACCTCCTTTAGCACAGGGGCAAGCTGCATTCTCCCATGTAACCATATAAAGCTTTAATAACAATTAAATGGATGTGGTGTGTTAATTTCTTCTGGGCTCTGTGTCTAGTTTTCAATTAGCCTCAAATCTGGAGGCCAGGAAAGGGAGTGATAAGGCACATGCAGAAACCCCAAAAGTCAACATCACCCTTATTATACAACCTTGGCAGTGGTTCAAAGGGCCACAGAACAGGGAGGTTTCCTACAATGATGATGGAGTTAACAGTGATGGTCCCATATACTTTACATACCGGCGGTTTTATGCTCCAGGACAAATCTATGAGGGAAGCACATTACCTCCTTTCTGCATGCAAAAAACCTTGGATAGTTGGTTATGTGATGTGAAAGGCTCAGAACTGGGGCTTGAACTTGGGTCCCAGGACTCAATCTCATGGACTCTGTCTACCGCATTCCCCTCAGAGCTCAAAGTGGCAAATCAAGAAACTAGAAACAAGAGGCATAAATATTAGAAAAACAGGATATTAGGAATATTAGAAATATTAGAATATTAGAAATATTAGGAAACATTTGTGGACAATTTATTTATATGCTAAATACCCAAGACAACTAAGCGGAAAATGGAGAGAAATGACATTTAATTTCTTCTTTGCTCCTCATCATGAGGGACAAAAAGGCAGGAAGTAATGGGTGTGTAAAGGCCTTTCTCCACCGTCCCAAATGCGCTAAGGTTTACCATGACCCTTACAGTTTAGCTTATAACCTCAGAGAATCATTTAAATCCCATCTCTTTAAGGGAAGCATGCAGTCATATACAGAGATGTGTAATAAAAAGCTAATTTACTCTTTCTTTTCTTTATGGAGAAGACAGATACCAACAGTTCATCTCAGATACCTCTATTCAAGGTCTGGCTTTGTTGTATTTAATATAATGCTTGGGAGATCTTCAAATAATAGGAGCTGAATGAATTAAATTGCTGGAATCACATTTCATTTAATAAATCTCTGTAAAGGAAGAAAAAGATCATCTCGAGGACCTGGGGGAGCGCGTTTGGGAGACCGGCAGTCTGTGTCAAGTTGGCTCATTATGATTCCAGCAGAATCAAGGGCAGAGGCTGCTTTGCATTTGTAAATGTGGGGTTTTCATTTCAGTTTTTATTACCTCCTTATGTTTGTGATTCCAGAGAGCAGAGCAGAACATCTGGGTCAGAAAAGATATTAGGAAAGAGGTAGGAGGCATTCTTGCTGAGAAGAAAATGGTAGTGGGAGCAAATCATTCTGTCTGGCTCTTTCATTCGTCACCTTCCCAGAGCTCTCATCATCTCATCTCAGCGCACTCGGGGGTGGTTCGTCTGTGTGGGTTTTTATTCTAATCCAGATTCTGAAGAATTGGGATGGAGCTCCAATTTCATAACAGTTCATAAACATCACCTTGATAAAGTCACCCCATTCTTAGCAAACTCAAAAAATGTAAAGCCACACGGAATTTTGTAGGGGGCTCAGGGAATGGACCTGGATACACTTTCAGTCTGTCTTGAAGAGACTTCTTTCCTTGGTCTCTGTTGAGCATTTCCAATTGTGAATGAGACCAATGAGTTTTTCTGATGCACCGATTTTCCATGCCAGGGAGAGCTGTAACTAGCATCTCAGCAAATCACTTCGTTCCCTGTGTTCCTTACTTTGTCCTCAAACGCATGAAGTCCTCACCTGGCACTAGGTCTGAATCCAGGAGTGCAGTGCTTGGGTGTTTACTGAATTTAAGCTAAAAAAAAAAAAATGCCCCAAGGGTCCTTTGCAGACTGCGTTGAAAAGCCATCAAACTCTTTCTTTTTGTTTAGTTATTCACTCACTTATTCCAGATATGTATATTGATAAGTAATAACCAGTCGTGTGACTGGAACTCCATCCTACACTGGGAATACACGGGTGACAAGCGTACTGCTTGGAGTCCATGGGTCAGTGGGAGAGGGAGGAGGAAATGGGTAAAGAAGCTGTGATGCGCCCAGTGCTGAAAGAAAGAGAAGGGAGCAGAAAGCGCTGTGGGCAGAAGTTCCCTCATCCCTTGGGAGAAGCAAGCTGGATCTTCAAGCAGGAGGCCTTCAGTAGGAATGGTCGAGGCATAGCACAAACAGCAAGAGTGATAATTTTAAAAAGGATTCTCCATGTGCTAGCTTCTTGGATGACAGGATTTCTAATCATCTCCATAGCCTGGTACCTCTGACAAGCGCTGGGGATGCAAAACTCCTCCATGAATTCTACCCCATGGCTCCATCCCTGCCTGGTCCAAGAGTCCTCCTTTTCCTCCCTTCCCCTTCCACTCCCATCATTCCACAGATGTTTTGCTGAAATCATCTGTTTATACATCTTTCTCTCCCCTAAATTGGAAGCTCCTGAAGGCTCAGGACCTCTAGTATCTGAAGAATTGAGATGGGGCTCCAATTCCATGAAAGTTCATAAATAAAGTAATAAAGTCACCCTGTCCTCAGTGAAATCTGTATTGGTGCACAGAAAGTGTCCAATAAATTTGTATAGAATACTCATTGAAATGACAGTATATATAAATGATAGAATTAATATCATATCAATAGATTATTTTACTTTATATATTATAACCTACATAGTAATTGATTGATAATTTTTTAGCATACTGTTATGTTATGATGATGATAATGATTCAGAGATCCAACTCCTGTGAACCCTTACCAACCTCAGGCAACCATCCTACTTTTGGTTCTCAGAGTAGAGGTTGACTCCTTTTTAGCTCTTCTGTCTTTCGATGGGGTGGAGGCAAGTGTATTTGCTTTACTTAGGGAGAGTGAAAAATGCTGGCACAAAGCCCTGCTGGGTCCAAGGGAACTGGGAACTGGGGGACCTGGGGGACAGTGGCTGTGCTGTCCCTCCATCAAACCCTCTCCCTCTGCTGGGAGGGCCTTGGGTAACCCTCCCACATCCAGGAAACTCCTGGTTTCCTAAGGCCCTAGACCAAGGAGGAGGATGTTTCATTTCATGTGGACAGAAGAGGCAGTGTTTCCCTTGGCCCCAAGGTTAAGAGAAATTGACCCAATTTGCCTTTGCCAATATGGGAAACATCCAACATCTGCCATTTGCATAACGTGCGTGATTTTGCAGTTTAGCATTCTCTATTTCTACAAATAAATGCTTTTACAATAAAACTGAAATGCCAGAAAAAGAGAGACAACCTACTTTAAGGTCACTGCTGCCTCCCAGCAAAGTTGTTTAAAAGTAACCCCCAATCTGTCATGTGCTCACAACTCTCATGGCATTAGCTCCAAGACAGGGCTAGTGCAAGCCGGAATATGGCATCGTGGAAGGTTCCAGGCCGTGTGTCTGTGTGTGTGTGTGTGTGTGTGTGTGTGTGTGTGTGTATGGGGGGGGCGGGCGGGAGAGAGAGAGAGAATGAGAAGGTGAGGGACTCTGTACTTAGGAACAGAGTCGGCACCTGGCTGTGGGACCACCACATTGATCTCTGCCCAAGAGAAAATGGTTGACTCCCTGATAGACCAGTTCTAGTGTCTGTTTCCCACAGCGGTGCAACTGCTGCAGTTCCATCGTCACACATGCAAGCTCTCCTTGGCCGAAAATGCGTGAAGCGACACTTGACGGTGACGGACTCATTACCAGACTGCCAAGACCTATGTTCTTGAGAGCTGCTATCATTTTCCAGACCACAGGATGGATGCCAAGTTCTTCATCCTGTCCCTGGCTTTTGTCTTTGCCTCTCTGTTTCCTATTCTGAAGGCCTTGCGACACAGTAATGTTTTGTTTTTTAGTATCTTCAAAACTTTTTGGAGTATCTCCATCACTGTAATAAACACAGGAAGAAAAAATATAAAATGGAAGATGAAAGAAAAGAATCGCCTTCTCTAGAGGTTGCTAATGGGCCACATTGACCCCTCCCCCAGGCTCCTGGGGTCATGTTCCTTTGCTCATTGATTCACTTCTAGAAGGCCGTGATGAAACCTATTTTGCAGGGCTGTTGAAAGGAACACAGAACCGAGCCCAGGCTCTGTCAACTGCAAGTCTTATTTATCCACTTACCCATCAGCAAACTCTTACTAAACACCCGCTGCTCAGCCAACCATGTGCTTTTTTTGACACTGGCTTGAGTGTGACCATATATGTAGGGGCCCATTTCCCACCGCGTTTCAGCATGTCATGGGCCCTGGCATGGCCTAACCCTCTCCTCCCGGCCCACCTCCAGACCTGAGTCTTCTCATCTCATCTGTCTTGGCTATTGGTAGTAGCCCCTTTCTTTACATTGGAGAACCTGGGCCTGACCTGAGCCCCTGACAGCTGGGTCTCTGGGTTTCGTCACCAACCAGCCCCTACCTAGACCATGTGGTGGCAAGCCAGATAGTGGCGGTCCATGATTATAGGTTCTGTCCCAATTTCCCTCTAAACCTAGACATACCTCCATCATCTGCCTGGGCAAAAAACAAAACACTTTTTTTACTTTTAGAAATTGAAATTTTACTTTAAATTTAAAGACATAATTTATTTTATACTTTATATTATATTGTATATTGTAATATATATTACACTTTGATATATATTTACATAGATATATATAATGTATATATTGTGATGTATAAAATTTCAATGTGTAATGACTAGATTCTCAACAAAGACATTATTACTATCTGGGCCCTAATCCCAAAATATGTTTCTTTTTTTCAATTCTTTAATTTTAATTTTAATTTTTAATTTTTTAGTTTAAGTAACAGGGACCTATAGCATTATATAGGTATCAAGAATACAGCATTATAATTCAACATCAAAAAAAAAAAAACATTTTGAAGTTGACATTGCCCAGAATTTTCATCCACTCAGCTTTCTGCCCAAGGAAGAAACTCTTCCTTTCTTGAGCCCTATCCCACGCTGGGCGGGGCTGCACTCCTCCTGGCCCCGCCTGATTGGGACACCTGCTGCTAGGCCCAAGGCATCTCTCCTGCTCCTTGGCCAGGGAGCAGGGGCAAGAAAAAGAAGCACCTCACCCTCCTAGAGAAATAAAACTCGGCCTTGTTTGCCCCTTCCCTGAACTGCTTGTCAGAATCCCCTTGAAGAGCTGTGGCTGGGTTTGTGGAGTGATGGAGCCCGTGGGATGTGAGAACAGGTACCTGCCTCACTCGGGATGTGTTTTGAATTTTAACTGAAATTTTCATGGAAGATTCAATAAGCCTCAGAAATGACAAAGTTGAAAAGTCCTCAAAGCCTCATCCTCGGCAATCCAAAAGGAAAACCCTGGACTCATTATGGAATCATTCTGCATTTTCACTCTGCCCCAACTTTTCTTTTGTTTGTGGATATTAAACCTGTGTTCTTAAAAGTCTAGCTCTATAATGCCTGGAGCTGGTTGCCCAGAGGTGGAGGCTCTGAAGGATGTGAGGGGAGGGGCTGGTGGTGCGGCCATAGGTCTCCCAGCCCTGGGAAGATAAAGATAGCTGAGGTCTGCACTCCACTTGCAGGGAGTGCCCTGGGAACATAAGCTAATGGCTAGTGGCGGTGGCTTCTGCCCTCAGGAGAGCAACCCCTCCTTCTGGCACAAAGGCAGCGCAGACCAGCCCCCAGAACTACCCAAGGCCGCAGGAAGAGCTAGGAAGATAGTCAGGGACTTCTCCAAAGGAGAGCAGCACCCCTGAACCTCAAAGTGAGGGAGTCTTGCTTTGCTAACACCCCAGTGAGGGGGTTGGGGTAAAGCAGCGCTGAGCTTTGTGAAGCGACAGAGGAAATAGAGGATTATAACGTTTCTTGCACTTTATATATCTTGGAACAAATTTATACCCATAATATTCCTTCATAAACACAGGGCATCGTGATTAGCAGATCATTCACCTTGACTAAGATGATCTTATCTTTCAAGTTCATTAAAATAGTTACTTGCTTATTTTTTAATTATTAAGATCAAGGCCTGGGTTGCCTTGTATGATTGTAGGAGCTAGTCTCCAGGAAATAAAGATATGCAATGAAATAAAAAGGCCTAAGCATTTCAAAACTTCCATAGGGATGTGACGAGACATCATGGAAGAGGAAACTGGGAATTTTCCCGACAGGCACAGACAACAGGAAGACCAGGAGGTCCAGAGCTTTCGAGAAAGGGCCAGGCTGGCTGGGAATGCTCCTGAACTCCGAAGAAGCAACTGTAGCCACAGTTACCGAGGCTGAGATGGAATCATTGGAGGAACCTGGATACATGATAGATTTCTCAAAACAGAAAGTGAATCAAGCAGTGGGGGATATAGATAGTAAATCGACCCCGCATCCCTGATTATTTTCATACCAAGCTAATTTTAAATGCTCTATTTCTATAAGAATGAGTGAGACTTTCACCCATCTGTGACTCCAGCTTCTAATTTTTTTCTTTTCTAACTCTCTTCTCACGGCCTGGTTTTTTACAGCAACTAAAATCTCAGGAAACCAGTTACACCCCAGATGCTTCAGGCAGCCATTTCTTATATGCTGCAGTTCAAGCTTATTTCTCTGAGGACAAGGACAATCATCAAGATGATTATTCTTTAAAAAACATAAGCTGTATTAATATTATCTCTCTTCTCTGAATTTCCATCATTTACATACTGCCACTTCCTAGTAAGTACTTCATGCTTTATCCCACCAGCAGGGGGCTATTGGTGGAGGGAGGGGAGCAGAGAAGGGCAGCCTGCCAGACCCTGGGAAGAGGCTATCAGAAGGCTAGGTTGGCAGGCAGGTGGCAGGATCATGTTAGTACATGTTCCAGGGGCGCTCACTGTGGGCCAGTCTCCGTGATAAGCAGGGATGTTGTCTTGTAGGCCACCTGGTCTGATTCTTTGACTCGTACCAGCTGTTTCCACAAGGCTAAATAAGCCCCAAGAAGCCAGGGTGCTAGTTCCTTTCAGTGCCTACCACTGCTCTCAGTACATATTTATTAAAAGAATAGGTGACTCCTGCTCTGTAGTGCAAGTTTGGTGATGACTTTCAAGCACATTTAGAAAGCATTCTTTTTTTTAAAAAAAAGACTTATTTTTATTTATTTATGCATACAAGAACTGGGGTGTAGGCCAGGCTTGCAGAGGGTAAGAGGACTCACCAGAGACAGATGGGGAGCAGGACAGGCAGATCTACTGAAATACACTGCTGAGGGGAGCAGTGAGCAAGATGGGATAAGTCTTTATGTCTATTGTTTGTAAGCTCCCAGCTATGAATTTTGAGATTACAAGTAGTGCCCCATTTATGATGGTTCCACTTAATAATTTTTCAACTTCCCAATGGGGCAAAAGTGATATGCCTTCAGTAGAAACTATACTTCATATTTTGAATTGTAGCATTATGTTTCTCACTTTACAGTTTTCAGTAAATTAGATATTAACACTTTCAAAATAAAATAGACTTTGCATTAGATGATTTTGCCCAGCTGTAAATTGGGCTTCTGTAAACTGATCTAAGTGTTCAGAGCACATTTAAAGTAGGCTAGGCTAAGCTGTGAAGTTCAGTGGATGAGGTGTATTAAATACATTCTTGACTTAGGATATTTCTAACTTAGCATGGCTTTATCAGGATGTAACCCCACTGCAAGTCAAGGAAGCTCTCTCTAGTTCACATTCCTTATTTTTATCAGAGTATTCTACTGGCTAACCAACTCAGTAAAAATTCTTGAAGTGAAACTTTATAACACAGGATCTGATCCAACAAGCTGTGGCAAGTTTGAGGTTCAGAGCTCAGGTCTATGCCCGTGGGCCCCAGCAGGGGCAGGCTTGCCAGCTAGCGGGTACATGGCCCAGGACTGCCGCAGCCACTTCTAGGCCCCTAATGAGAGCAGAAACAGCATTATCACTGATGTCCTCATTGTTTGGGTTAGTAATTAAATCTTCATATAATAAAAAATATGAAGTTTCAGGGTTTATTCTCCCAGTTATAGATTTAATTAGAAAAATTTTCTTTCTTATTTCCATTGTTTTGATTAGTAATTTAATCTTCATTAAAGAGTTGGTTCATCCTATTTGTAAACTTTATGTGGATCACGTTCACGAGAGATCTGCTAAATTTCATTGTTTTAAAAATTTTAAGCAGATTGTCTTCTCTAAAGATTTTTTAGTTTTTCTTTTTTGAGCCTCATTTTTAAATTTCCTACACCTATCACAATCTCAGTTGTACTCAAGTGCTATGATTCAAAGCATACATATATGTGTGCGTATACATGTAAATAAGTGTATATACATATATAATTGTATTCAAAACGAAAACGAAAACAATTTGAATATTTCATCAAAATTAACACTTATTTTCCTTGTTAAATCATGCATCATCTATGACATTTTAAAATTTCGTGAATAGATTGCCATTCATGAATATCAAAAGAGTCAGTCAAATTAATTTAAATAAAACTGCAATTTTTGGTTTTTTTTGAAAAAGTGAATAAACCTATTAAATGTTTTCATAAACAAGCATTTACAAGTCTCGCATCTGACGTCCAAGGGCTGCCGAGGTTGAGACGCGGTGTCACCGGCACACTTCGAGCCCCACCTGCACAGCACGCTGGGGAGCCTGATGGCGCACAACGTCCCCCAGCCTCTGCCCTGAACCCCACCAGAGCCAGCGTGTGCCCTGCAGCCAGGAGGAGGCGTGAGAGGCCAGCAGTGGCGACACAGCTCCCGGGAAATGAGATTGTCTGCAAAAGGAAGGATTTGGCAGGTTAATTTGTCTTTCTCTTCCCTAGAAGCTTTGGCAGCTCAAACCCTGCCTGTACTCTGAAGAAGTGTCCTTCTTGCAACCAAATCTGAACAGTGTTTGAGCCACAGAGTAAGAAAGCGAAGTGTGTCCCTGGGGCCTGAACAGTGTTCAGCGTAGAGGGGCACTGAGCCAGCACGGAGCCCGAGGTCCTGCGTGTCAGGGGTGCCTCTGTTCTCTAAGGAGCTGACCTTGGCTATGTCTGTGATATGCAGGGCCCCCCGAAGCACCCATCCCATGGCAGGGTCCTCTCTTACTTGGGTCTGAGAGCACCTCTGCATTGGCCTGTCCCACCGAAACATGGAGAACATGGCTCTTGCTCTTCAGAGCTAGACTGAGGGAACTTCCTAAGACCAGAAAACCATTGTCTGTCCTACTCAGAGGAGTATAAACCTGAGGTGCTCTGTAAATGTAAATGTATCAGCCGGCGGGCAAGTTCTGCTCAGACCCAGCCCAGCCAACTGAGACAGTGGTATGAGAGATGCCACAGAAGGCTTCTCAGAAACTCTTCTGCCTCAAACCAGAGCTTTCCTCAGACCTGGGAGAAGACCAAGCAGCATTTTGCATTGAGGAGCCTGTCCTGAGAGATCTGAGACTTGTTTTCTAGAGGGATGCAGGGATTACCCACAAACACACCTCTGACCCTAGGGGAGGTGATGGTTAAAGGAAATTACTTGTACTCTGTTGACTTAAGTGTCTGGTAGCCAGACAAGCTCATATAATTAAAACCAGTTTTAATTGGATGCAATGTTTATTTATTTGCTTAGCTATTTATACTCATCCTTGTCCCATTTCTCCAGACACTGTTGGATTCTGGGGAGAGGAGAGAGTGGGAACATTATCTGTGTGTCCCAGGAATTTCCACCTGCCTGTGGAACTTCTCCAGGGAAGCCCTAGGGTTAGTTTGCACTCACAGTGCCCCAAACACAGCCAAGTTTATTAATAACTGTCTCCAGAATACATCTTCCCCTTTGTGTCAGCAAACACTTGTGGATTCTGGACAATTGACTCTGCCCAGGTCACTGACTTTTGCATTAATAACGGATGGCATTTGCCACCATTTACTGAGAACCTACTTTGTGCTGGCACCTTGCATGCATTTTTTTTAGTCCTCACCCTAAGCCTTGTCTTACCTAGGGAAAAAAAAGAGGTTCAGGGGACATTCATACTTGCGTCACAGCTGCTTAGCATGAAACAAGACAGGAGTTCAGGTTCCTGGACTCCAAAGCTGTATCCTCCATTCCCTCCTGCGTTTCAGTCTTGTATAGTGCTGCTTAGGTCACATCCATCTTGGGACTTCAGGCCTTCACAAGAAGCCCCCACCTAGTGGAGATAGTGGCAGCAGTCTCCCAGGGCCTGCCAGTGTCCCCATAGTACTTCTGTGGGTCCTAATGGCGACTCCCCCAGACAAACTCCCTAAGCTTGCCTCTGCTTGGCTTAGCTGGGGGCCCATGACTGGGGAGACCAAGTTCCCTGTGCCCAGACTTTGTTCTGAGGCTGGGGCATCCTGCTCTACTCCAGACTCAGTGCACAAGGGCTTGGCTTGCCCTCCAGGCCTTCGTATTCCTCTCTCTGCACCAATGACGCAAAAGGATCCTTCCTTGCTGGCTCGCGGGTCCCCAGGTAAAAACTTCTTTATTTTCCTCCATTAGAAAAAAAATTTTAACATAGCACCCACCATATATATACCACATGCCCACTGCCTTAGTCAGTCTACGCTGCTATAAGAGGATACCATCGACTGGGTGAGATGACTTGACAGCAAATATTTATTTCTCACAGTTCTAGAGAGTGGGAAGTCCAGGAGACAGGCTTCCGCAGAGCAGCTTTCTGGTGAAAGCTCCCTCCCTAGTCTGCAGACAGCCACTCCCCGCCGTGTGCTTCAGGGTGAACAGAGATCCCCTCTAATCACCACGAGGGCTTCACCCTCAGGACCTTTTTTCCTCCCAGAGGCCACACAGACAACCACTATGTTGGGAATTAGAGCTTTGACATGTGAACTGGGGGGAGTGGAGAAGGCAAGTGCTCAGCACCCACACATCACGCATGTGTTGCCCAGCTGCAGGATCTGTAACCAGCCCCGAGCGAGGACATCCAAGGTCTCCTAAGCAGGGCAGGGCAGCCATCACATGGAGGAGTGGACATCAAACCAGTTTCTCTAATGGAAAACACCTTGAGCTTGGGTGGAGGACAAAGGAGGCAGAGGCAAGTATCTTCAGTTGTGGTTCTGTTTGAATTCTAGGTCTCCTTTGGACGAAATGAGGCCTGGGTAGCATCTGGCCCCTGCAGCCTTAACTTGTTAACTCTCTGGGCTAACTGTGTACCTAAATACAGACAGAAGCAGATGGTGCTGTAAGCACTTGGTACACATACTGTCTGGCTTTGCGTTATCACAGTACACCAGGGTTTAGCAGACACGAGGCTATTAATGTGTTCACGAGACGTGTGCATCTGTTCACACAGGAAGAACATTGACTCCACTCTGACATCTTCCAAAGGACAGCATATTAACCCTCAAATTGCAGGTTATCTCTGGCCCAACACCTAATTTCCAGATCTCTGTACAGACAGTGGGTAAACTGTCACACCTGTTCCTGTTGAGCTGTTACCCCAGGGGAAAGGTGACTCGTCCACAGCGGCAACAACCTCAGGCGAGCAGGCTGATGACTGCATTGTGTCCCAGTTCAGGACAAATCTCAAAGGAGGATTTTTTATTCTAAACTGAAATTTAAAAGGCACTTTTATTAAATTTTAATAAAACAGAGTTCCCATAAAATTAATCTTTTTAAGTCTTAATCTTTTCAATTCAATGAAAATATTTTAAAGAATCGTAATTTAATCTCTATTCAGTTGACTGATCAACATGTTCCTTATCAAGTATCAACCTGTAGGGTAAATGGAAGTGATCAGGTTTTTTCTGCCCTCCCGCCATTAGCACCAAAGGGCGACACCTGTGGTTTCACACGTGTGCCTGATGGCGGCACTGGAGTGTGGGCGTGTGTAAGTGGGCGTATCTGAGCCGAGGACTGAGCCTATAAGGGCAAGGGACAGAGGACCGTGTGGCAGAATGTGGCGAGCACAGTGGAGAGCAGTGCAGAGCGTCAGAGAACGTTAGAGAACGGTAGGTGGGGAAGAGGGTACGGGGATTGGCAAGGGTCCCAAGTTGCTGTCTCCCTTGTTTCCCCTAACCTGTGAGGATGATGCCAAGGGCTCCAAAATTCTCTTTCAAGCTGATGAACCTACCCGGCCTGGGACGGTGGCCGAACACAACCTCAGCAGGCAGAATTCTGTACCTATAATAGCTTGGGATACCCTGTTTCCTCCACAGGTCACACACCGCTCCCCTCCACCACACTCAGAGCCCGCAGGGCTGCGTGGCATCAACTGAGCTCCACTGAATCCTCTAGTTGCCCATGGGAACTGGCCAAGGGGGCCCAGGTGGGAGGGGGGGCCCAACTAACAGTGGCTTTTTTCCTCCAGCAAAGGCCGAAGCACATGCCCAGTACCCTCTCTGCAAGCTCTGAGCCCTTCAGAGCTTGAAGGAGGGAGGGTGACTCTGTCTATGCTTTTGTAAAAACTGCCTTCAGAACATTCTCCCAGATTACCTAGGCTTGTGGAGCCTTCTGTTTCCTGCTGAAACCCTGACTGACACAGGTGGGAAAAAACGTGAAAGACAGTTGCTGGATGAATAATCTCAACATAACTGCAGCTCCCCTGCTGGGTGGAGCTATCCATTCAGCCAGTGAACATTCACTAGTGCTACTGCATGCCCTGTGGGAGGTGCATTCAAGCAACCTAGAGTTTACAGGAGACATTGCCTCGGTCTTGAGCTGGGCAGGTAGGAAGAAGGGCTTCCTGGAGGAAGGAATTTATATAATGAGGAATCTGAAAAATGAATAAAACCATATCAGAAAAAAGGGCAGAGGTAAGACTATTCAGTGTAGGGACTAGAACACGTAAAGGCCCAGAGGACACAAGGAACACAGTAAGGTGGAGGAACTGAGTTTTATCCGAATAGTTGTCAGCAAGGAGGCAAGCTACAGGATCTGAGGGGCCAGACCCAGGAGGTGTTGTCAACCATGTGACTTTCTACGGAAGGCAGCTAGTAGTCACTGAGGGCAATAGGTCCAGGCAGGTGTGTTTAGATCCCTAAGGATCTTTCTTGCTGCAGAGAGGAGGGGCAGATGGGCAGAAGGGAGGAGAGGCAGGAAGATAGATGAATTTGGGAGCCCTTGAAGGAGCCCAGGTATCCAGATCTCAAACAGCAGCAGAGGGGTTAATAGAAATGGATGGGTCCATGAGGTGTTTGGAAGAAGACGCCAGCTTGACACCCCTTCCTGTATTCATGGCTCTGTCTGACGTGGTTCTGATACTCCCTGATGCTGAGCTGCTTTCTTGGTGGTTCCTTGTGCCTCTGCTGCCCTGAGTATGGCCTTTCTCCTGCTTTGTCCAATCTCCTGCTCTGGGCTCCCAGACCTGCACCCCATTTCCCAAACGGTCATCCTTTTCTACTTCTGGGTCTTCACAACTCCTATAACCTATCAGGATCAAGGACAAGCTATATGATGTGCCAAAATTATATCTGATCATTTTGAATTGAAGTCAATTGAGAAATAGCAGCTCCAGAATGATGCTTTGCCCATTTATCTGTCTCTCTAAAGCAGGAATTAATTCTTTTCTCCCTGCAACTGGTGGTGGGAAACTACCATATCACTTCAGACTGGAGTTTCCAAGTGCTATTTGGAACTGGGACTTTACGGTGGATTGAGCTGTGTCTGCCCTTTCCCCCGACTTCCTGCACTACTCAGCTATAAAAAAAAGATGAACTCTTGCCATTTGTGACAACATGGATGGGGCTGGCGGGGATTATGCAAAGTAAAGGAAGTGAGAGGAAAAAGACAAATGTAGGATAATTTCACTTATATGTGTAATATAGAGGAATAAAACAAAGAACAGACAAAACGAAGCCAAACCAAGCCTAGAAATGACTGCAGAATTGAGGCTACTAGAGGGGGAGGGAGAAATGGGGAAAAGAACAAAGGGGGGCGGCCTAGTGGTCAAGGATGGGGAGTGTGTGTACTCAGCTATAAAAAAAGATGAACTCTTGCCATTTGTGACAACATGGATGGGGCTGGAGGGGATTATGCAAAGTGAAGGAAGTGAGAGGAAAAAGACAAATTGGTGGTGGTGTGGTGTGGTGACATACAGCTGAGGGGGTGTGAACCTATTTCCTAAATTATATCCCGTATTGTAAACCTATGTTACCTCAATCATCAAGTTTTTTTGACTCGTTTTTTCCTCCCAAATTTATTACCCACTTTCTAAAATGTATATATCCCCATTGCATTGATCAGATTGCAGGTTCCCTGTGCTATGGACCTCTGTGTTTCTTATCTTCCTAACTTCTCTTGTGTCAATGTATTATTCAACCGTCCAAAAGAACCAAAGGGGATAAAGAGACACCCCCAGATTACCCCTACAGAAACCACAACAGGCAGACATATTTGGTTGTGCAAGCCCAGGAAACGTTTTTGCAAGGGCCCACTGTGCGCCAGGGTTGGGCCCGGCTTTCAGCTGTTCACTTGTTAATCTTCATAATGATTTTAGAAAATTATTATTACTCCCAGTTTGCCAGTAAGCAGCAGCAAGTCCAGCCTCCTGCGTAAGGTGGCCGAGCGGCCGTGGTGGCAGACAGGAGGCATGTGTGTCTGGCTCCAAAATCCATGCTTCCCACGAAGTACACTGTCTTACACTTACATAACTAACAGATCATATCATATAGATACCTTCAAGTTAATGACGATAAGTTTGGTTGGTTTTGAGCAAAGGGCCCCTGTCTTGACTCTCAAGCCAAACATAAATTTGCTATTACCTGGTATCAGCAGGCCCTAAGACCAGAGACATTTTTAAATGTAAAACATTATGCAGAATAACCCCGGACCCATATTCCCAGCTGTACGTGGCCCCTGCTCCCAACTCCTTTTCTCCCATTACTGCTTGTTTTGAATCCAACAAAAAGCTGACACACAACCGCTTTTTATTTTTTTTTTTTTGCAATTTTAGCACCCAGCTGATGGTTTCACTTTTTAGCTTTATGTCTAGCTCAAGACAAAAAAGTGTGGTTTGAAAAGCATTGTAACTGTTTTTTGAACTCTATGTTGCCATTTAATCACAAAACTGTGAGCTCTTCTAGGGCAGGATCTGTGTGTGTAGCTCCCAGCACGGAACGTGACTCAGGAAATGTGTGTTCACAAGGAGCAAGTTCAGGCCACCCAGCTCAGCCAGTTCTTTGGGAGGACCACATCTGACTCTGCTGCCTCTTTAAAATCTCCCCGTGCCTGCAGCCCTTACCACCCAGAAGCAGTACTCCTTCCCTCTGAAAACTTCGCCTCCTTCCTGAAACATGCTGACCCCAAATTTGTGAGCAAACTTCGCCTCCTTCCTGAAACATGCTGACCCCAAATTTGTGAGCAAACTTCGCCTCCTTCCTGAAACATGCTGACCCCCAAATTTGTGGCTGGTTCTCCCAGACTTTGTGACGGACTCAATTGCCCCAGCCCTTCCTCACCTCCAACCCCTTCCTCACCTCCACCACCCAAACAACTTCTCTATCCAGTCTTGGATGAATCTTTAAGTCTAAAAACACATTTGTTCCATCTAGGTTGTTGAACTTATTTGCATATAAATTTCGGCCGTTGTCTGTTGTAACTTTTCCTCTTTCACTTTGACCCTTTTCTTAGTAAGCCTAGCTAGGGGTTTGGCTATTTTGTTTATTTTTCCAAAGAACCAGCTTTTGTCTTCATTGATCTTTTGGATTGTCTTTTAGATTTTTATTTCATTTATTTCTGCTCTAATTTGTATCATTTTTGTTTCTTCTACTGGCTTAGGAAGCGTGTAAGGTGACTGAGAAGAAAAGTATGTGCAGAGATAAGTTGGAGAGTGGGAAGAGGCCAAGGGAAGGCAAGAATCAGAAGCACCCCTATCTGGGTTGGGGTTGTAGGGGAACAGTGGAGCAGGGAGAGTGGACCACAGCCTCTAGATGCACAAACCCCAGGAACAGGGACAAACAGCCAGGAGGATGTGGAGGTGGAAAGCATAGGATATGCACCTGAATCAAACTGACTTGCAAAACACTGACAGGTTGTTTAACCTCTCTAAGCTTCACATTTCTCTCCTATAAAAATCACCATAATAGCTACTTTGGGGGGGGGGTTGTTATAATACTTAAAATCATATACAAAAAGGACCTAGATTCCTATATCTATGAATAAATAATAAGAGAAACTTAAACTCTGCTTATTTGCCAAAGATAACATGAGAGTGGTCTAGGTCTAAGTGCTCCCTACCCCCATCTGTGCTTTCTAGAAGAGTGGCACCATGCAGCCTCACAATGGTTAGCTCACAGATTGCATGGAGCAGGGGTTTTCTGGGATTGATTGCCCATTTCATATACTACAGAAGAAAAGTTATTGCAAAAGCAGTGAGTGATGAATGATCAAATCTCCTGCCTGATTATTATGTAAAGTGAAATTTAGAGCGGAAAGATTTTGTAATCAGATAAAGCAGAGAAACTAACAAAGAAAATTGATGATGTCCTGAGATGAAGTTCCCTGCAGAACTTCATTAATCAATAGGAAGGCGGCACAGGCTGAGCACCCTGGATCTGCCCCACTAGGTGACAGAGCTTGCTCCCGAGCAGGAAGAGACTTGCTGTTATTGAAAGGCTGTATTCCCTCTCCTTAACAGAACCATGGTAGAAATGCCCAAATACCGCACACAGTTAATAAGAAAGAGAAAACCCACAACTTTAAGTATCTTCCCAATTCTACCTTTATGTATAAATCCACTCATTTATGAGTATAATGCAATAAACCAAAATTCTACAGCCTCTTTGAAAGACAAGTTAATTACCCATTACTTCTCCTGACCTGAAATCGGTGACAGTTCTTTTGTTGAAAATTGACATTTCATGATGCCGAGTGTGAAAACATAACAGATGGTAAACAGGTTTTCTCCCTGTTCCAACACATGACTACTATAAAAGGAATTGTGGAGTCTAATACCGTGTTTAAAGCCAATATTGGAAATTTAATGTGCCAGTTCTGTCTCTCCCACAATTAGTTTTTTTCTCTCAAAAATATACTTCTCTTTGTGTTTTTAGTTTTTATTTTGACATTTGTCAAAGTTTCAAATTTAGAGACAAAAATAGGTAGACATAACAGAAGTGCCATGCTGTTGGAAATACAACCTGAACTGGCAGAGTTGCTGGAGACCCTGGGCTCCTTTGGCCGCCAGCAGGCTGGGGAGCAGGTGCATTGGGCTCTATCGAGTACCGACTCTGAGTCTGCAGATGAGTCACTAGCCACTCTGGCCCTCAGTAAATTCTTACCTGTACATGGGGATGACAGTAGGGATAATTTCCTGCTATAATGTGTTGTCTATAACATGCAGTAAGACCCTTACCACATGTGGTTGGAAAAACAAGCTATCATTTAAGAAAAGGGTTTGGTTTCAGGTTCAGATTCAGAAACCAGATTTTGTTCAGTCCCTTAGAGACAGTCCCTATAAACCAATCTCAGGAAAGGGAGCTGGTTAAAATGTACAGAGATCACTGGAGCTATGACCTCCATGAGGTCCCAGAACCCTGACACCCCCAAGCACGGTGTATTCTGTGCATGGTGCTGTCAATCAGACGCAGCTGCAGAAAGCAGGAACCACTCAGGCTAGTTTCAGCATACCAGGATGTAACACATTCTTACAAAATCTTCTGTGAGTCAAGGCAGTGCATTATTGCGGGCTCGGTTTATCTTAGAAGAGAAATGTTGATAAATGGATTCAAACACCTTTCCATTTTCTGTACTGACCCCTAATTGCTGAGATCTAAGTTACAGGCCACACTTCTGGTCCCTTAAATGGTCCCATCCCCTTTGCTACCCACTTCTCTGTGGGACTAAAGACGAGAGAGGACCAGCTCGGCTCTTGAGCAGGGGCAGCGGGGGTGGAATCTGCACACTGCTTGCCACCTCTCTGGTTCATGCAGGATGAGTGCAACTCTTCTTGCATATTTTCTTTGTTAGAAACCGGCAAGCTTCATCTACTTGCAATCAAAGAGAGGAAAGTGGACTTTTGATGGTGGCAAAAACCCCTATCTGGAAGCACAATTGCCCAAATGGTAAATCAATCACCTTGAGGAGTACAGCTGCCAAAAGACTAAAACACTCAGGCCCGGTGGGGGTCATAGTGTTTTCTCCAGAGGAGCATCCAGGTGCTTTTCTGTGGGGGCAGCAGCAGAGTCCCAAGGCCACATTCTTGCTTTCCGACTCTCCCCATCAGTGGGCTCTGTCTTCCATCAATTTGCAGACTTTCTTCAGTCATCATGTAACCCCATCATATAGAATTAGGGTACCTCCATGGGTTTATTGGAGATGGGTGAGGATCCCTCTCACCTGCCAAAAGCATTCCTTAGGATGAAATATTTCTATAAGAACCTGGCCCCATCTGTTTTATTTTTGTGCTCCCACTTGGCTATTCAGAGGGTGCGCTACAACCTCCTGAGAGCACTTGCAGCCCTCCATGTGGCAGCCGGCCTCCCATAGACTTGCCACCAGCTCTGCGATCATTCCACTCTCGTCCATGAGGGTGACATAGGGCTTCAACTACACCTACTTTAAAAGCATTCATGGAGGAAAGGTAAACATGGAGTTTAGGAAAGAGAGGGGTTGGAAGAAAGAATGCAGGTTCAGGGAGAGGGATGGAGGAAGACCCTGTACTGGATGCTGGGGGAACCAGGCTTTGGGTTGACATAGGAAAGTTAATTCAGTGAAAACCAGAAGTTGAGAACGCATATAAAGCTGCATTTGGCCTCTCTCTTCATTCATTTCTTCTCTGTCTTCTTTGCTTCCCTTCTTTATTTAACTTTTTGCTGCCTAAGTTGTCTGTCACTTTGCTATGGGCTCTGAAACACAGAGCTAATTTCTAAAATTTACTGAAATATTTTGCTACGTCTTTAAGCTTTTTTTCACTGTATCATTCAGTTTTTATTTTTGTGTCCTGTTTTAACTTTTATAATTACTTCAAAATAATTTTGTGGGACAGAAGACAGCAAGGATAAATGATAAATTGCTAAATATTTCTCTTATGGTTTTTACATGCCTACTGTGAAATCTCTATTCAACACTAATGCATTATGAACTCTCACCTGCCCAACAGACAGGGTTACACGTTATAGCCCACTCTCTCCGTACATTCAGATCAGTCCCCATCCATTTGCAGATTTCCAGCTCTTCTTATGCATAGCTCCTGCCTTTCTGGCATTTTGCTCCGAAAATTCTAGCCAATTGGGCCTTCCTCAACTTTGAACTCTGTCTATTCAGCCAAACTGTCCAACTGTTTGGACTCCCTTCTCTGACCTTCAGCCTGGAAACTCTGTAGGGAATAAGTGGAGGCAGTTGTAGGACTCACCTCATTTATTTCCTCCTCTCAGAGTTTCCTCCTCTCCTCCCAGTGCTGCCTGCTATCCAATGATAAAAGCTCTCGGGTATATGTTTTGCCCAGTTTTCAAGTTGTCAAGACTGGGAGAGATGCTGTGATTCTCCTGGGCAAATGATGTGGAATTTTCCCTGTCCTAATTCAGCTGGGGCTTTCAAAGACTCTGTATTATAATGTATTAAGGGGCTGAGGATAGAAAAATCAGGCAACCACATGAGATCCTAGTGTATAAACACTACATTTAATGCCCTAATTCTCTTCTTGGGTGTTCTCTCTGTTACTGAGTATGGGCTGCTGTGAGGTATAGGGCTAGGCGCTGGCAAATTGTGCATGAACTGGGCTTGGGGGGGTTGATGCACATTGCACTTGTAGGTATTTAGCACTATGAGTTGGGCTGGAGACATCACATCATATTGTGTTTTCCCAGATATATCAGGAAGTTTCGACAGTGTCCTAGGAGTCTGCTGGACAATTGGGCATCTGTCTCTAAGAGGTTTCTCTTGTAATCCTGGAATAGTCACAACTACTTGTATACTTGTCGGTGTGGGTACAGGATGAAGTGCAGAAAGGGACTCTTAGAGAGGATGGTGGAACAGAAGGTGAGGCTCAATCATGAAAGGCCACTGCAGGAGACTAAGAATTTTGAGCAACATGAGCTAGTATTCATCTCAGAACGTGCTTTCAGAACCTACTGGTACAGAAGGTGCAGGAAAAAAGGAACAAATTAAATGGCATTCTATAAAACAAAATAAACAATGGTTTCACTAATCTGAGCTTTGAATATTTTATACATACTTGATGAATGTGAGCAATTAAAGGGAGAAAAGTAGAATACAGGTATAGAGATAACTTTTTAAATGCTCTGCTCTTAAAAGGAGTAAGTTTGCTCCTCAACCAACTGAGTAAGAGGCTATGAGTTCACAAATCAGTTAGCAGGATTAAAGTGAGCATAAAATTAGACAGAAAGTACTTTCTAGCTGGTAGCAGCACCCCCAGAGCTAGATTAAAGTGTAGGTTAACCAGGCAGTGAGGCACAGTGGGACTGCACTAAATGAGATGGAAAAAATTCACTTTCTAGAACCTCTCTCAGTTTCAGCCTGTACTAGATGCGGTTGAAGGAGGGTTCTGATAAGTCACTTAAGGAGTCTGCGATCCCCAAAAGGTTTACTCCCAACATCTTCAGATGTTGAAAAGGCCTTTTTGTCAGGAGGTGGCTCTGGTTACCTACAGAGACTCTTGCTCAGCAATGTCTGCCAGTGGCTCTTGGTCAGGTGATACCAGGGGCCTTTGGGAATGGGAGCCTTGGTGGAGCTGCTAGTTTTTAGGGGAGAGTGCTGAGGAGTGCTGGGGGGCCTCCAATGTGCAGGAAAGCTAGCATAATGAGAATTTCCCGCTTCCCAGTGCTGACAATAATGAAGGGATGCTGACTTGTGCCCACAGCATTTTTTGCTCTCCCCTCATGCAATACTCGAATATGTGTGCACACTTGAGTAGGTATTTAAAAAATACTGACTGGGGGAAATACAATATTGATTGGAAGGGATAATGAACTATCCTGCCCAACTGTGCTAATTTTACACTTTGTCCAGGGCATCCACATATTTTGGTCTTATATCTTAATTATCCCAGAAGGGGTGACTGAGCAAGATGTAATAACCCCTTGTAGTCTTGTGGGGTTTTCTGCTATTACTTGGAATCAAGGGATGAAGGAATGTCCCTACAGCCTGTGGGTTTAGGCTGCTGTAACATGTGGGCTTCCTCTGGTTTGGGGTAAGCATCAGGATCACAGTACATCATGAATGACAACACCCTGGCTTCCAGAGCCCTTGTCCTGGCACTGACGTTTTTCCTTCTACAGTGTGGGTCCCTGTCGTGGCTGTTGCCGGGGCCGCTAATGCTCACGTGAGTGAAAAGTCAGTGACAGTCCCTTTGAAGTCATTGAAAACCACTTCCCATCACAGCTAAGGCTTTCTGCTCCTTCTGATGCCCGAGTCCCCTGGGTCAGGGCCAGGCTGCCCACTAAGCCCCCAGTGTGTACATGAGCAGTGTGTGTTGTTGCTGAGACTGCTGTCTAGACTCTTCTGGAGTCCTCAGTATATCAAATCAGACTGGGATCTTTGCCAATTATGAGGACTCTTCTTCCTAAGCCAGTACTCCCAATTCACCATGATTGGTGGAAGATTGCTCTCCCTGGTGTTGCCCATACTTCCTTCCCAGGGCTCCCCGCAAGCAAAAAGTTCATGGGGCTAGGCAGGAAGACAAAGGGGTTGGGGCTGTGCTCTCAGCAGCCCACAAACTGGCATTGTCCTTGTGCATGGAACTCCTTCCCTTGGATCTGCGCTGTCCCAATAGACCCCTCATTCTGTCACATAAATAGGCACCTGGCAGCCTGTGCTAAAAATGACTGCACAAGCCTGGGCTTGCCACAGACTTCTGATAAACACAAGCTCTGTCAGACCAGAGCCCTCCACCGGCAGACAAGGAGGCTTAGATCGTTTTTTAGTGGCCTTCATCCCTTAACCTGAATTGTTCTGAGACAAAAAAGAGACTTCGAGAGGGAAACACTTTCTAGGCCCCAGCAGCCTTTTCATGGACATAGTGTATCGGAGTAGGCATCCCGGTCTGAAGGCTCCGGTGTGAGTGACTGAGGCTTTAGATGCCCACGGGAGGAAGAGAACGTGCAGGACAGTGAGCCGGAGACCTGGGGTCCTATTCAGGGGAATCTGCTTCTGTGAAAATCTTAAGGTTCTTTTCAAGGGCGAGAGAAATAATTACAATTTGTCCTAAGTTCTGTACTCTAAAATGAAGTTAATAATTTGCACTATTTTTGGAGGTGCATTCTAAGGGAAAAGCCACTATTGAAATTCATCAGGCCAGAACCTGGACTGGATACTGGGGCGGCGCCTCCCCGGCAGGGCCTCTCCACACATGGCCCGTGTCCTGTGCCCAGAAGGCCTCTCTGTCTCTTCACTACCCAAGAGAGTGGGAGCATTGAGGCTGACTAAGCTATGCTCTTTAGAAAGCTCATCATATATGAATTTGCTCCAGACTAGGGCAAGTTGGGTAACCTCTATCTGCCTTGGGTAAGAATAAAAATTGTAAGAGCCTCACAAGTTGTGAGAGTTAAGGGAGCGTTCACATAAAGTGCACTTACAGTAAATGTTCAATAAATTGTAGCTCTGTCTCTCTGACAGTCATCTCTATAGCTAAAGAAATAGTTATGCTAGACTGGACTCCTTATTTTGTGTCTCTAAGTGCTCTTGTGCCAAGGTAATTGCTCCAGGCTATCCACTTCTGGATTCTGCCCCTAACTGCTAAGCCTTAGTCATGACTCATAGGCTTGCTTACTTAACTTTTGGAGGTGTTGAAACTTTCTTATGATTCCTAAGGAAGGCTTGGCTTTGCAGAGATGAGCTTCCAAAGGTGCCCGGCTTTGGTGCCCCAGGATCTCACCTGAGTGCCCCTTGCTTGGACCTCTGCTTTTTTAGTCACAATCAGTAGTTTCTATGCTGAGGGCTGCTGCCACCATTCTGGATTGGTGCTTTCTGTTATGGAGGCAAAAGGGCTTGAAAGGGAAGGATGAAACTTATTCTTTTCTTCTTGAAGCCGGAATTGAAAAACTAGGTTCCCACTGTTCAGAAACTGTGCTCTGTGACCCTTTCTGGGCAAGAGCATTTAATATCTACTTAGAGAGCCCAACTCCCAGGTCTTACTGTCTAACCATGTCCAGCCTAAGACCATGTTGATGACTCTTTCATTTTTCACAAGGGAAAACATGGCAGATATCTCCAGGATGAATGCTGCCTAAGATGTCTCTCTTCTGTGAGGTCATTCACTCACCTTCCTCTCTCAGGAGAACTACAATGTAGAACCTGCCTGAATCTCTTAGTCACCACATGGAAGGGAGGTGACTTGGAGAGTCATCTGAGTCCTAGAAAAACATTGTGTGAGTGAGAAATAAATTCTTACATGATAAGTAGCTCATTACGTCTGACAAATACAAGTACTGATAGCACCACTTTATATATATTAACTTATTCAAATTTCACAATAACCCTCATTTTACAGACAAGGAAACTGAGACCCAGAGAGTACAAATACCTTGTAAAGTGTGAAGCAAATACAGGAGGTCATTCATGTGCTAGAGGAAAGAACCCACAGCATTGCTATACAGGGCTTGTCCCTTTTAGGAAGTACTTAAGATCATTTAACTCCCCATCTCCTTGTGGGTAGATATGACAGTGTCTTTACCCAGAGATTAAGCCATTGGTGGTGAGAGGGAATGTGGAGACATATAGCATGTGCTTACTGCCTTTCTACATCATCTGCTGTCTTAGAATGTAGGCACCAAGCCCACAGATGTTGTATCTGCTCATTCTGCCTGGAGCAATGCCTCAACCGCTGCCTTATAATAAGGAAACTGACCAAAAGCATTGCCTGGCAGCCTGGCAGTGATTAAGGTGAGAAATCCCTGACACAGGCTTTTCTGCTCTGACGCTCATTGTCTTGTGGCAACTCTCACTCTGTTGCAACACTATTTTCTTTGAGAACTAGCCCCCATCTCATTTGTACACAGACACATAAACTCCCGATCCAAAAAAAAGGGCAAAAGGAAGTTGCGCAGCCTGGGTCAGGCATCTTGCTTCATGGGCTGCCCTGGCCTCCCTCCAGGAGAGGGCGCTGCATCTCCCTCCCCAACCCCGATACTGCTGCAAGGTTCTGATGTCCCACTCCCGTCAATCTTTGGCCAAACACTGTGGCTTTAAGAGGGGAAGAAACAGGAAGACATTTCTGTGATAGGAGCCACTTTCATTAATTACACCTCTGAGCTGATCAAATGATATTTTTTCCTTTTATTCTGAATAATTTACCTTAACTGTTTTTGTTCACAGGAATTAAATAATGACTTTTTAAAAAATATATATTTTTATTGCTATTTATGTCTTTTACATTTTGTATTCCCCTGGGTAGCCCACCACCAATTCACCCGTGATCCATCTCCATGGTCCCTTGTGTTCTTTTCTATTCCATTTTGTGCACTTTTCCTTCCCTCCCCCTCC
>PVIJ01001365.1:0-182500 GCA_004024925.1 Scalopus aquaticus
TGTGTCCTTCCATCTCTAAACCCTCCTTAAAGCGCTGAGTCTGATGCCACAGGGACCGTGGTTTGTGAAGTCATGTGATCTGCACTGTGTTATCTTGGACAGTTGACTTGACAACCATGCATTGAACACGTGCTAATATGCCAGGCCTGTGCCAGAGCACAGGTTGGTGAAAGGAGCCTCCTGGAATGGACTTTGCATAGTTGGTTGCTTAACCTTTAAACCAGGGTGATGACCTGCTACCCTCCCTCCCACTCCCACCTTGTCGTGCAGTGCATCAGAAATGATAGCGGTCAAGCTGCTACACACCCTATAAAGTGCTGTAAACCTGCAAACCATTTTCTTCTGGATGCCCCTGCTTAGGCTATGGGCACTGTGGATATCAGGGCCACTGTGGTTTTCTCTCTCCTTTAGTCTTGGCAAAGACCAGTGAACAGCCGGGAAGGCCCCAGTGATCAGACAGCAGGCCTGATCAGGCCGAGACCTATCCTGGGTCACACACTGCTGGCTACCTATGAAGACTCTTGCACAGCCCTGATCAAAGTTGCAAAGACAGAAACCCAATAGCCAGTTGGGAAATCCCCCTTTTGACCAACCTTTCCCTATAACTACATCCACACCATCACCAAGCTTGATTGGTGTTGATTTTTATCTGCTTACTTCCCTTCAGGTCATTTTAGACTACTGTTTAAACTTCTTTGAAGTCTTCCCTTTTCCCTTACGATCAAGACCCGCTTTTTATAAAGTCAGCAGAGGGACAACCCCTACTGACTTTAACAGTATCATCCTCCACCTTGCACTTGACACCAAATACGCCGCATCCTCCGACCCAGGGCATTTGCACAGCTTGCCTCCCTGGCTGCCTCCGACCTGCTGATTTCCTCTCCCCACACACTAGTTTTTGTTTACTACTAATCTTTCATGTGTCTCTGAACCATCGGTTCTTTCAGGAAGTCATCTCTGACCCTCAAGGATAGATGAGATTCTTCTCCTATGTCCCAGTTACATTCACACAAGCTGAGGATGTCCCGATTTGTCTGATTTCTTTATTCTATGTGCCTCTTCTGAGATAATTGATTTTAAGCTTCTATGATGTTTGTTTTTTTCCTTTAGAAGATAAGCTCCGTGAGGGCGGATTTCTACTGAGGGAGTGAATGAATCAATGGACACTTGACTAGACAGAGGTTTGGCCATCCCCACTGGAGACTGGCTCTAGAATAGCTGGTGGCTGCACTGCAATGAACACTGAGAAATTGGGCCTGTCCCCAGGCGGCAGAGAGAGAGCATCTCTTACATGTGGTCTGAATGCATTCCAGCGCCCAGGACAGAGAGCACCGCGTGCTTCTGAGGATAGGTTTTAAACCACCTCACACCTGCGAGAATGGCCCATATTAAAACACACACATGAGGGCCTCCCTGGTGGCGCAGCGGTTAAGCGCTGCGCTGCGGAGCTGTCGGCAGCAGCGATGCGAGTTCGATGCCCAGCCAGGGAGGATCCCACATGGTGCGGCAGACCTCTCCTGCCTTGCCCGCTGCTCCCCTCAGCAGTGTATTTCTGATCTGCCTGTTCTGCTCCCCGCTCTGTCCCTGGTGAACCCTCTCGCCGCCCCACACCTCTGGCCTGTACCCCAACTTGTATGTATAAATAAATAAATCTTTAAAAAAAAATAAATAAAACACACACATGCACACACAAACAGCAAGTGCTGGCGAGGAGGTGGAGATAAAGGAAGCCTCTCACACTGCTGGTGGGACTGTAGACTGGTCCATCCCCTATGGGAAGAAGTGTGCAGATTCCTCAAAAGACTATTAATGGATCTACCATATGAACCAGTGTTTCCACAACTAGGTATCCACCCAAAGGACACAAAAACACTAATTTGAAAGGAAACCTGCACTCTTATATTTATATCACCACTATTTACAATAGCCAAGATATGAAACAACCTAGATGCCCCAGAACAGATGACTAGATCAAGAAGATGTGGCCTATATACACAATGGAATACTACTCAGCCATCAAAAAAGATAAACTCATGCCATTTGGGCAACATGGATGGGACTGGATTATGCTAAGCAAAGTGAGCCAGAAAGAGAAACATAAATGCCGGATGGTTTCATTTGTATTTAGAATCTGGAGAAACCAAACAAAAGATCAGACAAAGACAAACTGTAAAATGGACTCTTGAAAGCAGACTATTGATCTGAGACACTCGGGAGGGGAGAGGAAGAGAGTGGGGAGAACAGAGAAGGGGGAAGGGAGAGCTCGGTGGGGGGGGGTGGAGGACAGTGGAATCTTTGGTGGTGGGAAAACTGTGGTGACCGTGATGTCGTTTTAGAGTCGATGGATTTGAGAGTGGAGCGGGGTCCTCAGGTTCACTCTGGGAAAGGTTTCACCAGAGCTCCCTTCAGCGGCACGCAGCAAGTTTCTCCACGAGACAGAGACTCAGTTATACTTAAAGAACAGATTTATTAGGACAAGGAAGTAAAGGACACTTGTACAGACACAAGTGGACAAGAAGAGCTGCCCCTTTGAGGGGGCAGGTTTGCTAAGAGAGGCCTGCATGGTGCAGGTCACGGGCAGACAGGTAGGCCGCTGCCCAGCAGAGGGACAGAGCTGGTAAAGGAAAGCACCTGCATAGGCACAGGTGGGCAGAGAAATGGCTGCCCTGAATTCTTGCACGGATGGCTCTGATATAGCCCTCTTTCAGTTGGGAGGGGCTCATCTTCGAGGATGGCTGTCTGTTTACTAGCTAACTAGAATTAGAAAAGAGACTGGAGATTCTACAATGGGCTCAGTCTCTGTATCTTTGCCCCTAGGCTGCAGTCTGGCTCCTACCTGTGCTTTGTAACTCAGGTGCTGGCACTTAGGGATTGTGCTCATGGTTCTGTTGATTTCTTCTACCCCCACTTCCTTGTGTGGGTCTAGTTCTAATCTTCTATCTTCTCCATCATTCGCACCTATGGGGAGAATCCTATACTGTGAAAAAGTCAAGGAGGGTGTTCAAAAAGAAATAAAAGGGACTCACTTCCTGTGCCCAGGGCACATGGTGGTCTGTCTTCTGCTTCTCTTTTCCACCTTCCCTTTGACCTATGCCTTTCCTTCCCCAAGTCAAGTGCTCCGTATTCTAAATGTTCTAATGAACCCAGTAGCCCTGACTGCTTTCATCTTTAACCAGAAACATAATTGCTTCGTTAACCCTCGGGGGGAGGCTCAGCTCTGCCCCCAAGGCTTGGAGGCCAGAATTTTTGGTGGTGCCCATGGCCTCATCTCAGTTGATTGGCCTGAATTAATGGGCAAAATGCCCTGTTTCTTAGGACTTAGGGCTGCTTTAAACATTTGTGTGCTTTCGTCCAGTCTGGTGGGGAAACCCAGGGACCCAGCTCACACAGACTTATGGTTTGGGAAGGGGAAGGGTAACTCCTCTTGATGGTCTCTGGTGATGCCTGCCCTGCAGGGAAACATAAGATAAAGGGGAAAATCAGGTTATCAGCTTGGTCGGCTACTATTTGGGTAGCAAGAAGAGGGAACTGGTTTTGCAGTGTCCACAGCAAACAAACCTGGACTTGCTTCCTCGAGCCTCCTGAAACCACAGCAGGGAAGGGAGTTGGAACAATCCAGTTGGAGCATAATTGATGTCGTTTTAGAGTCGATGGATTAGAGAGCGGAGCGGGGTTCTTGGGTTCACTCTGGGAAAGGTTTCACCAGAGCTCCCTTCAACGGCTCGCAGCAAGTTTCTCCACAAGGCAAAGACTCAGTTGTGAAGAACAGGTTTATTAGGACAAGGAACTAAAGGACACTTGCACAGACACAAGCGGGCAGAAAGGGCTGCCCCACTGAGGGGCAGGTTTTCTAAGAGAGGCCTGCATGGTGCAGGTCACCAGCAGACAGGCAGGCCGCTGCCCAGCAGAGGGACAGAGTTGGTAAAGGAAAGCGCCTGCATAGGCACAGGTGGGCAGAGAAATGGCTGCCTAAGTTGCTACCGGGATGGTACTGATTTAGCCCTGTTTCAGGTGGGAGGGGGCTCATCCTGGAGGATGGCTGTCTGTTTACTGGCTAGTTAGAATTAGAAAAGAGACCAGGAGATTCTACAATGGGCTCAATCTCCATATCCTTGGCCCTAGAGACTGCTGTCTAGAGCCTACCCATGCTCTGCAACCCAGGAGATGGCACCTAGGGATTGTGCCAATGGTTATGTTGATTTCTTCTACCCCTACTTCCTTGTGTGGGTCTAGTTCTAATCTTATTCTGCATTATATCTCCTCCATCATGATGAATTGAGATTTAAAGAGATAAAGGGACTCACCCAGGTGGGGTGACGGAAGAGGGAGATCCCAACACTAAACATCCTGTTGACAGGAAAACCCAGGCTGTCCCACATGAGGTTAGCTCCGCCATCACTGTCCAGGCGAAAACCCCTCTGAGTCGCCCCAATTATAAAGTGGATGTGAAAGTATCTCTGAGAAGATGGGATTTTGTGGAGCTCGCTTCACCATCTACTTGATGGGCCTTCAGAAATTTTGAGTGTGATGAGAAATCACTTTTAATTAGAAAAGGTCACTTGCAGAAACGGAGATTCTTCATAAAACTTTACAAATCCTCTCACTTTTTGTTCTAACCCTTCCTTCCGAGTGCTCAGGCCAAGAAATTCCCAAGGGACTATGGTGACGGTTCACGGGTGAATTGGTGGTGGGTAACTTACGGAGAATACACAATAATGTAAAAGACATAAATAATAATAATTATAAAAAACAAAAACAAACAGACAAACAAAAAAAAGAAACTCCAATTTTGACCCCGTTGTCTCAGCACCACTGAGGCAAATAGCCAGGCTTTTATTCCCCAAACATTTCCTGAGCACTTTCTGTGAAGACGCAGGGCCACTAGCCACTTGCATTGCTCCTGGGCATGCAAACAGGAGTTTCCAGAAAGTTTGCAGGTGGCTTGATGCTGTGTAACCCGGGGGCTCGGAAGCCCTAAGGAGGGGCCTGGGCAACTGCCTAAGTGCACAGCTGTCTCAGAAGACTGTGGTCGGAAGCCCTGGTGCCTGCGCCCTGGCTCCAGTTGTTCCTCTGGGAGCTGCTGCCCCCCCAAACCAGGGACCATAGGGTTTGTCCCAGGGCATCCTGGCAACCTGGGAGAACATCCCTGCCAAGGGAACCCTTTCAGTGGAATAGAGGAAGCAAGAACCTTGCCCTTCTGTGGTGCTGACTCCGACGCCTGGCACAGACATGGGTCTGTGTATCCAGAAGTCTTCTCCAGAGCTGACCACCCAGGACCCCAGCATTGCCAAGGCAGATATCCTGTAGTTTAGCTCAAAACAAGTGCTTTTTCGGGCCTCCCTGGTGGCGCAGTGCGTTAAGTCTCAGCACTATGAAGCTATCCAGAGCCACTGCAGCATGAGTTTGATCCCTAGCCAGGGAGCTTCTCACACGGCATGGCAGACCTCTCCTGTCTCACCCGCTGCTCCCCTCAGCAGTGTACTTCAGTAGATCCGCCTGTTCTGCTCCCCACTCTGTCTCTGGTGAAACCTCTCACCCCCACCCCCACACCTCTGGCCTGCACCCCAGCTTTGTATGCATAAATAAATAAATCTTTTTTAAAAACCCACTTTTTCAGTTGTTTGGATTTTTCTTCTTGGGTCTTAGAGCTTCTTTTGGATCTTAGAGTTGAGTTAGTCCTGCATGAAACGAGGTTCAAGGTGCTGTCTCATGCTTGGTCCATGCTGAGGTCTTCCCTCTTTTTCATCCTTCTGTCCCCCTCCCTCCTTTCCACAGCCAAGTTGAAAGATCTCTACATACAATGAACACCTGCACACTGATCACCTCCATCCTCCCTTAGTATGTCACTCTAGTTTATTGACCGTGCCTCTCGCCATCAGTCCAAACTCCTAGCTGTCAATCCACTTTGGGAAGCATTTCAAAGTCAATAACAGACTTCACTATATTTTCCTAAAAATACATTACTCCTTGCTTCAACATTGTTTTTTCGCCCTTTCTCCCTTTGGTTGCAACATTTACATACCATATAAATATGCACAAATATGTACAAATATGGAATGTGGTCACTGCAGAGTCAGGACATATAATTACGCCAGTGTCTCCCCAACCCCTATCAAGATACAGAACACTCAGTGCAGCTCTGCCCCCTCCACACTCAGGAAGTTCCCGAGTCTTCTCCAGTTTACCCTCTGACTGCCCTTCAGTGGCAAGCATGGTTTCCATTTTCTTCCTGCTCTGGACCTTCTTGGGAATGGAATCGTGCAACACACCTTCTTTGGTGTCGGATTTTCTTCACTCAGCAGGCTGCTGTGTAAGCTTCATTTGTGTTGTTGTATATATCTCTAGCTTGTTGCTTTTTATTGCTGAGTAAAATTCTGAAATACCAGCCTTTGCTTGTGAGTAATCTGAGGCCATTTCCACCTGTTGAATAAAACTGATGTAAACAAGTCTTGGTGTGAACATGTTTCCCCTTCTCCTTCATGTTTCGGAGGGAAATTGTCACATCATAGGCAAAGTAATGCCAGAACTTTGCTCCAAATAGATGTAGCATTTTATCTTTCTACCAGCAATGCGTGAGGGCACCAGTTGTGCCTCAACCTCTCCAGGATTAGCTGGTGTTACGGTTAGTCTTAGGTATTCTGGCTGGTGGTATCTCACCACAGTTTTAATATGCATTTCTCCCAAAACTATTGATGTTGAGCACTGTTTATATATTTATTGACCATCTGTTTATCTTCTGCTATGATGTGTCTATTTAAACATTTGCCCATTTTTTTATTAGCTATTTGAACTTTCATATTGAACTGTGGAAATATTTTATATATCATTCACATTCATCTTTTGTGAGATATGTATTTTTCCCAGTTTGTAGCTTGCCTTTCTTTTATTTTCTTGGTGGTTTCTTTCAATGCGCAAAAGTTTATAATTTTGATAAAGTATAAAGCATCTAGTTTTTCTTTCATTTGTTACACGTTACCAAAAACTTTTGCCCACCCTCAGTTCACAAAGATATTCTCTTACATGTTTCTCTAAATATCTTATGATTTTAGTTTGAATGTTTAGGCCTATGATCCATCTGGAATTATTTTTCTGTGGACATCATTTAAAAAAAACAAACAACTGTGTGAGTGTGAGCCCACTTCTGAGTTCACTCTCTTCCCTTTAAAGTATTTATTTCCTTTTGTTCCTATTCTCTACTTCCACTTCCTTTCTCCAGATATAAGGTGCCATTGTAATGCATTCAGAGTATACCTTCCATTCGCAAATGTTCTTATAAATTTGTCTTAATTTTGGGCCTCCCTGGTGGTGCAACAGGTTAAGTCTCAGCACTATGAAACTATCCACAGCCACTGCACCACAAGTTCAATCCCCCAGCCAGGGAGCTGACCCACAGGGCACAGCAGACCTCTCCTGCCTCGCCTGTTGCTCAGCAGTGTACTTCAGTAGATCTGCCTGTTCTGCCCCCGACTCTCTCTCTGGTGAATCCTCTCACCCCCCACACCTCTGGCCTATACCCCAGATCTTGTATGCATAAATAAATAATCTTTAAGAATAAATAAATAAATAAATATGCCTTAATTTGGCATATAGGAATTTTTAGTCCATGCGAATTATCTTAAGTTATGCATCTTAATTGTGTTTTCTGTTTACCTCCTTAAAATAAGACATTATATTCTATACACACAAATATTAATGAACCATTGACATAGCTGTGAGCACCTCTGATCCACAGCTTCAGCAAGTTTCCTAAAGGGTGTTTCACCTGTCTGCTCTCTCGGTGATGCACAGCCGTTCACTTCCAACTTCCCACCACCCAGTTCCACGCTGCAGCAACATCACCCCGCAGGCCTGGGCACCTGTATGAGAATTCCTCTGTGATTGAGAAGATGGCATTTTCTAAAATCACGCATCATAATCTAGCCCATTCATACCCTTATAATATGACGCTGTGCCCCTCTTATTGAGAGCTGGGTCTATGCCCTCTTCTGTGGATCCTCAGGGAAACAAGTAGCCACATAGAGTGGCCTTGCTTGGGAGCTGTGCCCAACAGCCTCAGCGAGATTCCAGCCAGTTGTTAGCAACAAGAGACAGACAAGAAATTGAGTTTCTGGGGCCTCCCTGGTGGCACGAGGAGTTAAGTTTCAGCACTATGAAGCTCTCATCAGCCACTGCAACACGAGTTCAATACCCTGCCAGGGAGCTTCCCACATGGTGCAGTGACCTCTCCTGTCTCCCCGCTGCTCCCCTCAGCAATGTATTTCAGTAGAGCCACCTATTCTCCTCCCCACTCTGTCTCTGGTGAATCTTTTCACTCCTCACATCTCTGGCCTACACCCCAGTTCTTGTATGCATAAATAAAAAAAAATATATATATTTTTAAAAGTGAGTTTCTGATGGTTCCAGGTCCCAAATTTTAAGGGACCCAGCCTCCAAACACCTCCTGTGTTGAATAAAAAGCAGCAGAGAGGCACTTTGCCCATCGAGACCTGCTCAAATCAAACCCCTCAGTAAATAATGGTTGTTTAAGCCACATGGCTTGTTATGTACCAGAGCCAGACCACTGGGGCTCGGTTTGCGCGTCTTGATTAAATATCGTAGCTCACCCCCTGCAAACTGGGGATGGGGGGTTACTTCCTCGTCTTCAGGCCCAAAACTTGTTTGTCCTCCCATTGCTGCTCCCACTTGGCTTTGGCTCTTTACTAATTTTTGCCTAATCGTTGTCAAGTAATAGCTCATTAATTTAATTTGCATTTATCTGATTGCTAATGATTTTGTACATTTCTCCATAAGCTGATTAACTTTTGGGGTTTTCCCTTCTGTAATTTGCTTGTTCATATGTTTTCCCCATTTTTCTATTAGGTTGCTGCCTTCCTCTTTGTTTTCTAGCCTTGATATAAGTCCCTCGTCAATTTTAGATGTTGCAGTTACCTTTTTGCATGCAGTCGTCTGTCTGTTTAGCTTTGACAGTGGTGTTCTGGATAAAGCAGATGACAGAATGAGAAATTCCACGAAGAAGGAACCCCATCTGTGCCTTAATTACCCTCAATAACATTTCTCATAATTTTGTACAATGTTTCACTGTTTGAAAAATACATGCATATGTGTGAGTTTATTTAATCATTAAAGCAACCTTGAAATATAGGTACTATCAATCACCTCCCCCATTTAATACCTTGGCAGATGTAAGTCTAGCTGGTTGAAGCGACCTGTTCAAGGCCACACAGCTCTTGCTCAACATCAGAAAAGACATGGGTGCCATTCTCCCGGCCTCTGACTGGGGCTGGGGCAGAGAGGGCACTTTCCTGGAGTGAGGGTAAGAGGTCAAGTGGCTTGGCCTCAGAATAAGGGGCTTGGGGGCCAAGCCTCCTTTATTCCAACTCCACACTTTGGGGAGTTGTTTCTCCTGTGTGGGCCTCAATTCCCTCATCCATAAAGGAAGCTCCAAAATAACACTGAAGGTGACCTCTCAAATGAATCGTAATGGCTAAGAGATGGTTAAAAGAGGTAATGAATGCAACTGGGGAGGCATTTTTATCCTAAAAAAAAAAAATCAAAGGATTCATTTCATCTGAGGGGAATTCCTGCACATGTCAGGACTTTGAGCTTAATTCAAGGCCTGAAGGGCTGGGTGACTTTGTGAAAAGCCCGTCACCTCTCTGGGCCTCAGTTTGCTCTCTCAGGGCCCTTCCAGCTTTCAGATCACGTGGAACCTGAGATAAGACCCGACAAGGTCCAGGCAAAGGGTAGGAATGTGTGTATGTGAGTGTGTGCTTGTGTGTGCATGCCTGTGAGCCTGTCTGCGCCAGGCATGCATGCATGTGAGAGGATGTGCATGTGTGTTCTTGAGCCTATAGATGTGTTAGTGCATGTGTATGTTTGCTTGTGTGCACATTCACATGCACATGTTACATACGTGACAAAACACTATTTCTCAATGTTAACAGCTGTACATCCTTCCTTGGAATTTTCCCAACTATCCACCAAAGCCCTTCCCTCTCAGCCCAGATGATTTATGATGTGGGCGGTGGGGTCAGAGGGGCATGCAGAGGACAGTGAATCGGAATCGGTGCAATGGGAGGACGTGGCCAGGGCAGAACGGCAAGGCTGTGCTGTGTTGGTGTTTTCGAGCCCTCTTGGCTGTATGGAGAATCCTGGGTGGAGCTGATGGAAGGAGCCAGGGACAGGCACGAACAGCCAAGATAGACAAGCCTGAGCTTGGGGAGCCCCCGAGAGATGGTCCTTGGGCTCTTGTTACCTCTGGAGGGCACCACTGCAGAAACAGCCCAGCACTCACTCTCTGCATGTCCAGGCCCAGAGCTCGCCCATGGGGTGGCTGTGTGTGTGTGTGTGTGTGTGTGTGTGTGTGTGCATGCACAAGTGCATATGTACCCTGCTTGATGCATAGGCTGGCCACTCCTATCTACGCTGCACAGGACAGCATGAGAAAGAAGGGCCAGGTAACCATTTTCCGGTGGACATTCGACCACCACTCCCTTCTCCTCCAGTCCCCGGCTCTGCCTTTGGCCTAGTCCTGCTGCGGCCCAGCTTCCTGAGCCACCTGGGCCTGGCAGTTTGTCACCACTAAAAGCCTCATATCCTGGCTCCCCCTGCACTATTAATCTCGGAAAAACGCATTGTCAAACCTAATGAAAAAGGGGAAGCCACCAAGGAGAAGGTGTCCACACCTCAGGCTGACAGTTGTCAGCCAGGCCGGCAGCAGCGTCCTGCTGGGGACAGAGCTGGATGAGCAGAAACAGTGGGACGTGCCTGGGGAGATGGGCAGCGGCACACGGACCTGGGGCGAGGGGTGAGCCCACACCCGCTGTGGCAGGGAGGGGGAGGGGCGACAGGAGGCTGGGGCCTGGAGGGGACAGTTCCAGGGACACGGTGTAGCAGGACACTCCCAAGGAGAAGTGTCTCCTGACCAGGACTTCTCGCTGTGACTGAACCATCCTGGAAAAAGAAGCCTCTGGCAGCTGGCAGCTGAGTTCCCAACCCTGCCCTTCCCTTGGGTCCCTCTGAGACCACACTGAGGGGACATGTCTCCAATCAGAGGCTGCACTGGCAGGCTGAACACCTGACTTAGTCCCCTAAAATCATTCACTTGTCCTAAAAATGCTTCATTTTTGTTCCATAATTAGTTATAAAATTTGAAAGCAGGATATTCCACCAGAAGGGCCAGATTTCTAATTTCTCTTGGAAATTTTTGAAAATGTGGCCCTGTGGGGCAGGTTCGTCCAAGGCGGAGGCCAGCAGCAGCTGCAGGGACCTACTGTGGGCTCCGGCTGCCCAGCCCGGCAGTGGCCTCACCCTGCGCCCCACGCAGGCGGAGGGGCTAGTTGCCGGGTACCTGCCGCCAGTGCAGGGTGATTATTCATGGCACAGAGAAGTCTTCCCTGCCCTGCAGCCTCTTATTTCTCTTTGTGTTCATTCTCAGCATTGTGTTGATGCCTTGAGGGTGAGCTGGGGTTTTGTAAACATGAAAATCTAATGGAATATCTTTCAACCTTCCTGTCACAGCTCTCTCTCCCGTTCCCTTCTGACCCCAGGCGAGTTCTCTCTTCTCCAGCAGCACTGCCATCCATAGGCCTCCCGCTGAAGGGCCCAAAGAGCCCAAAGATCACAAGTTAATCTCCCAACATCACCCCCGTCTAAGCTGCCCAGGCAGAAGACTGAGGGCTTGGAACACATGCAGTAGCCAGTCAATTGGCCCTGGGGGGCCAGGATGTCCCCAATTCCTGTGTGCCCAAATGTGGCCATGAAGAGAAAGGGAGCACCCCAGCCCAGCAGCAAGGCAGAGGCAAGGCTGCCAGAGAGCAGTCAAAGCCGGAGAAGTGCGGAGGAATCTCGGGCTAATCAAGGGGGCTTCCTGTAAGAGGAAGAGTTGGGATGGGTTGGCAGATGGTGCGGTGGTGAGGGTGTGGGTGCTATGGGTTTGATCTTTCAATTACTCACTATGTCAGATTGAATATGCCATCTGGACTTGTTACAGGGTAACCCCGTGGGGTTGCTGTCTGGGTTCTCACCCGTGTGCTTAAAAAGGACTTAAAAACTCAAATGCAGGCACACACAATAAAATTCATAAAAAGATTTATTTACAAAAAGGGAGAGGAAAAGATAAAGAAATAAATTGGTGAAAACGTCCTACCAGTTCCGCTGAGCTGGAATCTATCACCCACTCAAGAAAGACTCTGGTAAATCCACCATACGAACAATCGCCCCCCTCTAACTTCCCAGGTTTGGTTTTTAAGTCCCCCAAACCCCTCTTTAACTCCTCCCTCAGTCCTCAGTATCCTTCCTTCGGTGATGATGGCATTCTGGGATTCGTAGTCTTAGGTGTCTTGGATCTCTCTGGCTTGAGGTGGGGTCCTGGGACACTCCCCTTTCCTGAGGACCCCCCTCTTGCAGAGTCTCCAGACCTCAGTTTCCTCATCAGAGGTGAGGATGACGATGGTGTGTGCTTGTCCTTCCTGTGACGTCTCAGGCCTGGGCCAGAGTTTTCAGCCTTCAGGACTCAGTATAAACCACATGGGAAGGTGACTGAGAAACACGTTGTTTGGCTGGAAATGGGGGAGGCATCGTAGGCATCAGTGCGGAAGTAGAATTATTACAGGGCAGCCCTGATATAAAATGGGGTGCTTGACTGTGGGTCCTCACCCGCGCACTTAAACAGGGACTTATAATAAGACTCAATGGCAGGCACACACAATAAAACTAATAAAGGGTTTACTTTAAAAATAAAAGAAGGGGGAAAAAAAGAAAGACGAAATTGGTGAATGTGCTGAGCTGGAATCCCAATGGCACGCTAAAACCCGGGAACATCCAAGAGACCCCCAAAGCCCACTTATCTGGTTATATAAACGTGGCTGCTTAACTCCACCTTCAGTTCCCAGCATCCTCCCTTCAGTAATGATGGCATTATGGGATTTGTAGTCTTTGGTGTCTGGGCTCTCTCTGGTCGGAGGTGGGGGTGAGATCCATAAAAACCTACCTGTGGAGTTTGTCAAGGCCGTTCTTTCTCCTCCAACAGAGTCACTTCTCAGCAGAGGAGCTGGAGGGGTGAATCACCCAGGCCTTAGCTGCAGGCTGAAAGTCACCATATTCAGCTAAAGTAGCTGGGTAGCATCGCATTTTCCCCTTCCTTATATTTGGGAGGGATGGCTAGAGCCCTTGCAGAACGAGACTAACCTAGAGCCGGAGGAAAAGCAGGCAGTTGAAAGCCAGCCAAGGGTCAGAGCAGCCCCCACGCTGAACAACAACCAAATCCTGAACACAAATCCTGAGTGAGGATTTTTTTTTAAAAGATTTATTTATTTGTGCATACAAGCTGGGGTACAGGCCAGAGGCGTGGGGCGGCAAGAGGGTTCACCAGAGACAGAGCGGGGAGCAGAACAGGCAGATAGACAGAAATACACTGCTGAGGGGAGCAGCGGGCGAGGCAGCAGAGGTCTGCTGCGCCATGTGGGAATCTCCCCAGCCAGCGATGGAACTCTCCACAGTGCAGCGCTTAACCACTGCGCCACCAGGGAGGCCCTGCGTGCAGATTTTTAAAGTGCACATCACGTAAAAGCCAGCGTCACATCCTGCTTGGCCTCAGGGGAGGGTGGGATCTCCCTGTCAGTTCCCATTTCCTCCCTGTCACCCAGGAGGAACAGCGGGTGCTGAGCAAGGGAAGGGCTTCCCCCAGCCCAGGGCTTTTCTCTCTGAGGCTTTATCCTCAGGGCAAAGTTCCACTTAGCCCCTGACTGGATTCCAGGAGGCATCCCTGAAGGTTGGGGTAGTCCTCACAGGGGAAGTCCTCACAGCCACACACACTTCACAGGCCTGGGGCCAGCTCACTGGCGGCATTTCCCAGCTGCTCCGAGCCTGCCCTTTCCACAGGCGCGAGAAATTTTCCATGTCGGTGACCTTCTCCACCCATATTTCATGACTCGCACTCACTATGGAGTTGGAACCACGGCCACCGCCACCCCCAAACCGGCCTCCCCGCACACTGAGCAAAGGCTCAGACACACAGAATTGCTTTCTCTTCCTGCCCTGAGGCGGCAGGGCACCCCAGAGTGGGAACATTGGTCTGTGAGGTTTCTTTGACTTGGTGAATTTTCCAGAACAGCCAGAGCACCACCTCCTGCTCTGAAGGAATTTCGTGCACGGAGCCTGCTGGTCTCACTATTAGGTGCTGTTCCGCGCTTGGGTCCAGGTCACAGACCATCCCCGTGTGCCCCCCCCCCCCCGCCCCGAGTGTGGGGCCAGACTGGGCACAGAAAAGGAGTTGAGTGGTCGATGCAAAAGGAGTGTGTGGGTTTCAGCGATGCCCCTAGACTGCGGTTGGTTTGGGAAGGGGCTTTTGCATGGAGGGCGTGGTGAGAGGAGGTGGGAGTGTGACCCACGAGGACGCAGACTCTGCAGCCCTTACTCTCCGAATCGCCACCTCAGACTCACCTGGGCTGCAAATCACCCACCCAGCGTCTCCAGCCTGGGAGGCGGAAGGGCAGGTCGGAGGGAGGGCGGGCAAGAGAAGTTAAAGACTTCTTTTGAATAATAGAAATAGAGATGGGTGAAGGTGAACTCCAAGTATTGAATTTTTTTTAAGAAAAGGAAAAATTTATGGCTTTGCAGACAAGTTTGCTGCCCCATTCAAGCCCCACCCCTAATGTCCGTTGTGGCCCCTGGGGGCAGCCTGGAAAATCTGCACAGAGCCCGGGAAAGCACAGTCACCAAAACCGCCCTGTGCCCAATTCTCTGCAACATGGAATGTGGAGAGCTCTGGAAATCCCAGGATGTGAACTCCATGACCCAGGTCTCAAATTCTCTCTCTCCTCCTCTGTATGCTACCCCCGCTGCGCCCCACAGAGTTGAGAATGTCCCCAGACATTGCCACCGAGGTGGGGTGTGGCCATTTGCGGTATTAAGGGTTTCACACCTTACTGGCCTCAACTGTCTTGGGAGCCCCACGATGCAGAAGGCCACTGCTGTGTAGACAAAGGCAACTGGTGGTGGTTTCCTTAGTAACCTGCGCTGGGGAAGCAAATGGGGGGTGCAAGGTTTCCAGTGGGTAGGTTGGGGGGGTGGCCATTTGTCTTGGTACTGGGCTGGCCCTTGACCTGACTGTGAGCAGGAAAATCTCACAGAGCAGGGAATTCAAGGGAGACCAGCACTGGCCAGTGGTGAGAAGGACAAACTCACTCTGTGTCTCCCTGAGGCAGCTTTTCCTTCCGTTTGGTTTGGGGAAAACAGCTCATCCGTTTGGCTGTTGACATCATCTAAGCAACTTGAACTTCAAACGCTGTTCAGGGGACACAGAGCCTCACACCCGCTTCACTGAAGAACAACGGTCACCTGTGAGACCTTTGGTGGCCCACCAAGGTGGCATCAGCCCCTCCTGGAGAGCCGAGCACTGAGCCCCAGAGCTCTGCTTTGGAGGAGTCTGGAGTGACCCGGTCACTGGGAGGAGGATCCCAGGGGAGGAGCAACCCTGGGGGCAGGATGAGTAGGGGAGCACGGCCCGAGCAGGGTGGCAATAACCGGGCGCGGAAGTCACGGCAGGTGGTGTCCAACAAGGGAATTAGGATGCCAGGTCACGTCAGAAAGGAAAATCCCAAGAGTCAAAATCACCAGCCAGCACCCTGGGGGTCTGCCAAGATGTGAGGAAGATTCGTCACCACCGTCGCTGCCCACCCAAAAACAGTTTCCCTCGGTGAAACAGCGTGCGAGTCACCCGCTCTGTGAAAGGCTTGGCTTTTTACTTTCTGAACTTCTTTTCTTCCATGTAGTTTGCACCGATGGTTGAATTTTCACAATTTCTTCTTGCAGAGGCTACAGTTCCACTCATTTTACCTCTGGGCATGACCATATGTAGTTCCTTGTGCAAATCTGGCACTTTTGAGAATGAAAGGGAACACGATTAGTCACTATGGGACAATAGTCAAAATTGGGTCTGTGCCAGGTCAACTGAGACTTTGGGTCACCCCGCCCCCAGGAATGACAGCGACCAGAGAGAAACTGCAGAAATGCCACCCAAGTCTCCTGCAAGGATGGCAAAGCGCAGCAGGAATGGGGCACCGCTCTTCCCAGGAGACTTCCTGAGGTCACAGGCACAAAGCAAGACCCAGGGCCACCAGCCACCAGCTGGGGAGGGACTGGGTAAGACCCATCAGGCCTCGTCAGCACCCAGGCTGAGGACGGCTGCTGGGAGGTGGACTGGCTTCTTGCCAGCTCTGCTAGCAACTTGTTCTACGACTTTGGAAATTCACCTCTCCCTGCTCAGTGGCTTCATCCACACATGGGAGTGTTCTCTCTTCCGCGTCTTTGGGGTTTAAGATCACTATACCAGGGCTCTAACTGAATAGAGCGGCGCTGGTTTGTCTTGGAAAATTGACAAACTGTGTCCTGTGGTCCGATCTGGCCAAGCCTTGTCTTTGTGACAGTGACTGGAGCCATGGGCAGCCATGCTTGCTGGCCCAGGTATCGTCGGGGGCGGTTTTCATGCTCAGGTCAAGCCTAAAACGTTTATTACCTGGCCCTTTGCGGAAAATGTTTACCAACGTTTGTTTTAGACGAAAGACAGAAGACGATGTATCAAGATAAAGGATTTAAATTAAGGCAATGTTTGGCATATGAGGCCCACTCAGTCCTGATGACAGAAAAAATATCTTTTGGGGAAATTTTAGAAAATTTTCTTCTGCTGAATTTACTAGAAAAATTAAAGTATCTGCAATGTTGCCACTCAAATGTTCCCACCATCTTCACTTTACTTACATTTGGTCTTCATCCCATGCATTTTTTTTTAAGATGGCAAAATTTTTATCTTGCTTTTGCTTTGTATATGATATAAATGTTTTCTCTTCGATTGGGGTATCTTTTAAGGAGCAAGATTGATGCCTGTATAATATTCCATTGTACGTGTATGGTGATTTCTTCAATCAATCCCAAGTTATTGAACATTGATTAAGTCTTTTATTTCTCTCTTGCCATTGCTGTTTTTAGATAGAGAACATCTGTGTTCACGCAACTTTGTATTCATTACAGGTGGTTTCCTTGGGAGAGATTCCTAGAAAGGGCATGACAAGATTAATGAAATGGCTGTCTTTGAATCTCAGTAGAGTCACGTCACCTCCTTCCTCAACTTACTGAAGAGGAAAACTCTAGAAGGGGACATGAGTCGGGTTTTGCTGACCTCTGACTTCTCCCACTGGAACGTCCGCCGAGATCACAGCCAGGCCCAGATAGGGGTTGAAATCCACTTCCTGTTCATCGAGTAGGGCTTCAGTCTAGGAGCTGGACAGACAATGTAGGGGTGTCTGGCCTTCTGACCTCCAAAACAAAACCCCAAAATCTGACCAGAAACAAACTTCATCTGTGTCTTCAAACACCCGGGCGACCATCAGAACACACTCGAAGGCAGTTCAGAGACCTGGAACCCCAGGGTCCCCACACCCTCTCTGGCGCCCTATTCTGGGGGATGTGGGTCTTCCGCCCACTCCCTCACCACCCACCCTGGAGCCAGAAGGTGGGTATCCTGAAGCCTAATGGGGTAAATGCTTATTAGACTACGGGCTCATTTGCAACATAAGGCACCTACTACAATCCCACTCCTCGTGCAAAATTGCCAATTTATGGCAATATTCCTTGTTTAGAAAACAAGGCTATCCAAACACTATAATTACAACGTGCACCAGCAGCCGAGAGTTCCCGCATTAATGCACAGACTCCAGATTCATTCGTCAAATAGAGTTTTTTTCTCTTTGCCTTCTTCTCTGGGTACTTTTAAGTTCAGGGACAGAGAACATGTCTTCATTAGAAACATTAACATTCACAGGCTGTAGTAAATTTTGACAGTGAAAAGGTCTCTGTAACCTTTAGTTGTGCAGAAATTTACTTCCCAAGAAAATTACATCTGGCACTGTCTTAATTAATGCTAGCTTTCTTTTCTGAAAATTGTGGGCTTGTCAGTAAAAAAGGCAGAAAAACCTGAATTTAAAAGGCTGGACACAAAAGACGCCGAGAAATAAAGCTCTGCGAGATTTCATAATATTGCTGTGTTTTTGTTCTACAGTGAGGAGATGAAAAGATCTCATTTGATTTTGCCAAATGCAGCAACATACATGTAATGTAGAATTGATTTGCATTTTCTCTCTTTTGTCCCTGAGTTTTATCATGTAAAGCGTGCTTGGGAAGGTATTCTATTTTAAAAGCAATAGGTCAAATAAAATCTATACCTACTAGGGAAAAAAAATAATGTATGACTTCATTTTTTCCAGCCTTTAACTGCTCGTATTAATCGCAGCTCACAGTAGAGCGGTAGCGGTGTTTTCTCACGTGAATTTTGATTATTTGACACTCTCTTTTCCTGGTTTGAAATGGGCTCTAAATTGGATGGGAGAGAGTGGCTTCACTTTTGGATATATCTATTTTACCTGGCTCGGACTTCTATTTTGACAGTGAGATGTTCTTGCTTTCCGGGGTTTAGAGACCCCTTTGGCTTCATTTTCCCCCTTATTTGACTTTGCGTTTTGTTGGTTATTTTGCATTCTTTTTTTCCAGCTCGCAGAAGGAACCTCGCAGATACACGTCCTTCCTCCAACGTCACGCGCTTTGCAGCACCGGGACATGCGGGCTGCTTCTGGAAATGCTTTGGGTTCGCTGCAAGTGGAGGAGGTAAGAGCAGAATGGGGAGAAGTCACATGGCCTGGAGCAGCCCCGTCTCAGTCTAGACGCCTCTGGGCTCCGGTGCGTGGAGAGGAGAGGGGCTTGCCCCAATTCACACAGCAGAGCTGGGCTCACACCTGCACCTGGACTCTGCCCTCCCTGCGGGGAAGTACGTCTGGGCAGCGTTCCCGAAGGGCATCTCTGCCTGTTCACCTGGGCTGTGCTGCCTGACAGAACGGAGCCATCCCGTCCTCTAAACTGTGGTGCACGACCACTGTGGGAGATGTTAGTGATCCCAGAGTTTCATCCTCGTGAGGATGGGGTTTCCTCTTTGGGGGTGTTCCATCCTTTGAGGCGGCGGGGGACGGGGGTAGGCTGTCTTTGGCTCCAAAACATCCCAGATGCCTGCGTGAACCTGGATCGTCTCCCCTTTTAAGGGAGAGCAGGTCTCAGGCTTCATCAAACCTTCATATTGAGCTGGGATTTAATTAGATGGTTTTGTTTCCATTCTAAGTATTTTTATGGTTATTTCATATTTATGGTAAGTGCTATTAGTTTTCTATTCATGGTAATGATATAAGGCTTCTTTTAAAAATTAAATCTATTTAAGTGAAAAAGGAATGAATATAAATTAAATAAAAATACTAAGTAAAACAGAGTACCAGACGTTCCCGGGTGTGGCCAAAAATGGTAGGAGAAGAGCGGCTGAAGTTCAGGTTCCACAGACAGAAGTTGGAGGCAGAGTGGAGCAGAAGCGGAGTTGAAGGTGCTGCATTCGGGCCCTGGGGTTTTCCTCAACGTTCCAGGAGCTCTGCAAGACGAGGTGCCCTTTCCACATAATTCACCGTGTTTATCCGATGATTAGTCGACGCCTCTCCCTCATTGAATAATTCACGTAGAGCACACTGGAAGGGTGCTCCTTCTCCCTGCGCTTCCCAGATCTGCCTGCTGCTCAGTGACAGTCTGATAGGAGGCAATATTTTAAGATGAAAGGATTATTAAAATAGTGCCTTGCCGGTGTAACACTGCAATGTGCTTCTTTATCTGAGTTGTTGTCGAGTGCCATATAATCTAATAAATTATAACATATTTATAAATAACACCTCGGGTTAATGTCCTCACACATTTTTCACAACTTAGCATCATACACAGAATGAGTGGGCAACGCTCGGGAGAGGGGTCTGGAATGCAGGAGGGAAGGAAGGTGCCCACGAGTCTGGATGGGCGTGCGTCTCCCCGGGAAAGACAGCGATTCATCCAAGGCTTCCCATGTGCCTTGGGGATAGTGGGGCCCTGGGGGCTTGTGAGATTGCCAGTTGAGGTCCACGGTGGCTGTGGAAACCGTGGGTCCAGAGGAAGTTGGGGGAGAGCTATGGAGAGCAATAGTGCCAGGTGGGATCCGTGGTGGGATGGGGGGTCATGGATTATTAGAGGGTCCTGGGAAGTGGAGGGGTAGATGTGTGGGCAGGGGAGGGCTGTGAGGGCTGTTGGGTAGGGCCCAGGGGTCGTGGGAGCCATGGCTGGGAAGGAAGCTCTGTGGCCAGGCCACCTCCAGGTGGCCTACAGCTGACAGTCCGAGGATGTCCAGTCACCCTCCCTGCCTGCAGCACCTCCAGCTGCCCGTTTACTGTCTATCTCTTCTTCCCCTTCCTGCCGGGCTTGTAACTGCTTAGGAAATTAAACACTGTCAATTTGAAAAATTAGCGAGAAAACCAGAAGGGGGAAAAATCTAGAGATCTGAGCCAGTTACTAATGTGAGACCTGGCTCCCAGGGTCCTGGACGCGAGGGCAGAGGGGGAGCTTGGAGCAACGCTTCTCAAACTTGAGCGGGTAAGCAGGTGACCTGGGTTCTGGGACAAGCACGGTGGACTGCAGGGAGGGAGCGGGCTGGAGACGCTGTCTTTTCTTGCAGAGAAAGGACATGAGACAACTTGGAGCTCAGAGCTTGCAAGAGGAGCTCGCAGGCAGAGCTGAGCTTGGTCCTGGAGATAAGAAAGCCGAAGTCCTGGCTATGGCCCAACCACGAAGCATTGATTTTCCCTCAAGGGAGGAACTTGGTGCGTTCAAGTCCAAACCCCTCCCACATCAGGGTCTCAGTTTCCCCACGAGGAGGTGAGGCAAGAGGCTCTTCGAGCTATTCTGGGATGCCGGCTTCCCATAATAGATGGAACCTTTAGCAGTTGGCTTTAACATGTTTAGATGGCTCAGACTTGGTGTGAATTGAGGGAACTCCTGTCCCAAAATACCTTCCTCGTTTCCTGCCAAGTTGCCTGAAATATCACCATCAGTAGGACATTCCTTAGGGGACGGGGGCTCCCTAACAGCGTGTAACCTTGCGGAGGCAGAGGGCAGCCGCTGGTCTGAGCATCCTCTCACGTGCTCCAGCCTCACAGCGGGCAGGAGCAGAGAGAGGATGGGGGGGAGGGAGAGCAGCCTCAGAGGCACCTGCCTCCCCCTCCCCTGGGCTCCTCTATGAAGATCAAGAGCTCGGGCTCCTCCAGCCCAGAGATCATGCTGCGCCTTGGGGTAAGTGAGACCCTGTGCAGCCTCAGGCCTCAGACTCCGAGCCTGGACTCGGAGTGGCCAAGCCATGGTGAGTGGTCACCTGCAGCATCCCAGAGGCCAGGGCCTGGGGTGAGCCTTTTGTAAGCCCTTGGTCCCCTTTGCAAGTGTTATCATTTCTCTGTGGCAATTCTGGGCGCTGTCCTGGGCCTCCCTGAGTCCTCTTGGCCTTACAGCTCAGCTCTGTCCGGCCGCCGGGTGCAGAGAGGGGTCTGGGGCCCATGGACACCCCTCTGGGACTTACTCGCACCCTGGCTGCACTCCTTGACCATGAAAGCTCTTGACTTCCTGGATTTCCTGAAGGCTGCTGAGCTGACAGTGCTTAAGAACCCTGGCCCAGCAGTATATTCAGCAGAGAACTTTATGGATACTCCAGAATCGGGGCACACCAGAATCCAGGCCCCCTTTATATCTCAGACTGAAGGCTGAGCTCCATAGACTTGGAGGGACTGGTGGCTGGATCTGAAGGGGGATTATGAGTACAGTGTGCCATATTGTGAGAAACAGCACACTTTCGCTTTTATCATATTCCCAACAGGATTTTGATGCTAAAACAAAATCCTTTAATTGTCAGGTGCATGAGCTAGAGATAGGAGAGAGAGGCCTTGTCTAGCTCCCTATGGAGCTCTTGAAACTTTGATGCCAATGTCACCCAAGCCCCTTCCAGACACACCGTTGCCTGAGAAGAAGAGGAAGTCAGCTTCTTCCTTGGAAATTGGGGGCTCCTGAGAGAGGCAGGAACCCCAGCACCTTCAGCAGAGTTGCTCTCCAGCTCCCCATCCTTGTATGACACCCCCTACAAGGACCTGGGACTCCTCCATGCTAAACTCAGCCCCGATTTTCCACCACCAAGCCTGGCCTCCAGCTGCTGCTCCCCTGCTGCTCTCTCTCGCTCGCTCTCTCTCTCTCTCTCTCTCTCCCTCTCTCTCTCTCTCTCTCTCTCTCATGCACGTGCACTCAATTGTGCCCTGTGGCAGCAGTCCTGAGGTGCCCTCTGCCCCCCACGTCCCGCATGGTGCGTTCGGCTGCTCACACACTCTGCGCTCATCATTCCTGCCCTACGCTGAGCCGCGCGGAGGCCGGAGGGGAACAATATATTACCACGTTCTTTGCCTAACAATTGGTAACACATGACACTTGTATTTGCCCCAAGATAATGTACAAATATGTTTTACAGGGTTTCCTAATGATAATCATGATATTTCATTCTTCTTGCCCTTCTAATAACGATAACAGTCTAGCATTATTATTTTTTTAACTGTTCTCAGCGAGTGTGACATTCAGTTGGGAGAATCGAATGTCAGCAAGAAATCCATATGCACTCCCTGAAGCTGGGAGGAGCCCCCTCCATTTATTTTTAGGTTGCAAGAGAACAAAGTGATCTCACCTTATTATTTTTTCTCCTTAGAAAGGTGTTTGGCTTTCAGCGCCTCTCTGATGTTTATTAATCGGGCCTGAGGTTTAGTCAATCAAGACCTTTTTGCAAGCCAGCCTAATCAGAGGGTGGCGGCTGATAGACGAAGGCGGCTCTCACGTCTGGGTGGGCACCATGGGGGGAGAGGACCCCCCCAGAAGAAGGGCTCCTTCCTTTCAAGGCTGGTTTTATATGCTGAGTGAAGAACGATCCGGATCTTCTGTGAAAGAAGCAACTAATTAGTAGGTGAAGCAAACATTTTAAGGTTCATGTAGAAACAAGCTGCTAGAAACCCGATTTTTTTCCTCCTGTGCCCATGTGTTTGTCCATCTGTGCCTACCCTTCACTGGTAGGTGCCTTAGGACAGGGGCAAACACCTGTATGTGCCGGCTGTCCATTCTGCTGTTAATAAATGCCTCTGGCAGACATGCTGCATGTGACAGAGGAACACAGGAAAGGCTGATCAAAACTAGAAACAGGAAGCAGAGTTACCCCCGTGATAAAATGGGATTTGCTAGAGCCTTAAGTTCGGAGAACATTTTTCATCTTTCTCCCCAAATTCTTAGCTTTAAACTAAAGCTTACTTGCTCAAATTAAGCTGTTTTGATTTATTGATTTTTCTCTCTTTCCTTTTCCTTTTGAAGTGGTCAAGCTCTAGGAGGAGTGTTCTTTTGGTCAACAAGTGGTGAATTCAGCGCACACTGAAGTCCCCAGAGGGCCTGGCAGTGTAGGGAGAGGGGGCCGCTGGGTGCCGCCTGCCTGGACGGCAACGAGGTCTGGGATCTGACTATTTCAGGAGCAAAGTTTTTTTGTTGATGCGCGAAATGAAATCCTCCGAGAGCAAAATCAATCCTCTGCAGACACCCCAGAGTATTGATCCTGGTGCACATTGACAGGCTGACTGTTTAGCTATTTGGAATGACCGCACGAAATGAGCAAGTTGTTACAGTTTTAGAGTTTTGGTATTTATTGGCAACCCTGCACTCCTGTGATTAATCACACATTCGAAATGTGCGGGCTGTGGAAATTGACTGCAACGCAGCAGAAACAAAGTTTTCAGTTATCCTCCTATAATAAATTGAAGCTATATCCCTAAGCAGAATTGTCTTCAAGATTCCAATTTGCCTTGTTAAAAGTGTTGTTTATACAGTAGTTAGCAAAAACACAAGTAATTACGTACAGAATTCATTCTAGGCAATTCTTTATTTTCCCCCCATTCTTTATTTCCCCCATTCTTTATTACCCGATATTTTGGCCCATCTCTATAGATACCTGACTGGTGCGAGGTGGCCAGGACAGGAGGCTTGGCAATGTCTGAGATTCTGGGGAGAGTCTGGTCAAGGCGACCACAGCAGCTGATCTGTGTGTGGGACTCTCACGGGCCCTCCGCCAGCTACGGGGCTGTGTTTATCGGGAGGAGGCAGGAACGGTCCCTGGATGTATTTCATTTCATAAAATAACATTTACCTCTGGAGAAGATTTCTGTTTATTTATTTCTTTATTTTTGAGCAGAAGCGCAGCTTTGTATATACAGAGTAGTGTAGTCACATCTGTTTTGGTAGCTGCAACGGCAGGACTTTATTTCATAAATATCATCAGAGTTGGGAATACAGCTTTTGGAATGCAAATTATGTTTAAGTGAGTAAACAGGTTAGTGGCTGTGCAGCCCCAAACCCTGGAGGGGAGAAGGGCAGTGGGATTAGGTACCAAGAGCTCTGTCTGGGCCCAGGTGGAGGGAGGACCAGCCAAAGGTTCCTGCAGGAAAAGGAACAGAATGAGAGCTGCTCCGAGGGGAAGCCCTCCTGGTAAAGCCCCAGCTTCCCAGCACTCTGCTTCTCTCCCCAGAACAGAGATCTCATCCATATCTATCAGGAGAGGCCTAATTATAGAGCTCGGAGATTTTAATGGCACAGGGAAATTTAAATGCAGTGGAAAATATGAATATTCCTAAGCCAGCAGTCAAAATACGAAATGATTGGCTTCAGAATCAATGAATTATAATTTCAGAGCGTGTCCTCAAAGGTGGAGCCTCTCCCTTCCCAGGAAGAGTTCTGTGCACACGGGCGTGTTTTAATGAACTCCGCTTCTGTGCTTTGCTCTTCAGGTCCTTGTTTCCCCTGAGGCTGAGTACCCAGTCGCTCAGAGCAGATTGAAGGAGACTATCATGGATCCGGGTGGGGGAGCAGGGGTCAGCACCAGCCTGGTGCCCCCGGATTCCAGCTCCTGCTTCCTTAGTGTCAGGATCAAGCAGCACAGGTATCGAATGCTGGGGGAGCATGCCTTCTCTGCTCAAAACCTGCCTCCCTTTCATGCACCTGCAGCCCACATCTCAAAACTACACTGTCATTTTAGCTGAAGCCTTTTCCAGGGTGCCCTTTGAGGGACCTGCCCTTCCTAGCCTCGGGCACCCAGTCCTCCGGGTTCCTTTTGCTTCTGAGACCATCCTTATATCTTTACCTGTGGAGGGGATAAGGATGTGCCCCAGCTGCTGTCCATGGAGCCCTCAAACTGGAGAGTCATCCCATAAATCCTGTTTTATTTTATGGACAAATAAATGCTGAGGTAAAATATTCCAGGACCGTAGCTTGAATACTTGCCATAGCAGCGGTGCTGTAATAACCACTGTGACATTAATTTACTGCATTGTGCCGTGGGAAGAAGAAAAAAGGAGGGAGAGGGGCATTAAAAGAGAAAAATGACTTTCCTTCGAATTCATTGGGATTGGCCTCCCTCATTTTCAGCCATCATTAGTTGATTAGGCCCTGATGACAGTGTGGACAATTGTGCTGGAATAGTTGGCGGAGAGACGCCCTAAAGGTACACTGTTAATTGAGATGATATTCATCTTGTAGTTACTGAACAGAACTGCAGACGGTGAAATTGCCGGTTAGTGTGGTGGAACAGAGCTGGGGCCAGTGGGGGGCCAGGGACTGGGGGCTAGGGGTGGAGAACATGCTTTCCACCGCCTCTCACCACACCCTAGCGTTCAAAGCCATGGACACATCACCTCTGAGCTGAGCCCTGCTGATGGATCTGTGAAGAGGGGAGAAAGCAAGCTTCCCTTTTATCCCAGGCACACTCTCAAGCTGCCGCCAAGCAACAACCACCAGGAAGGACCCCTATAATCCTGGACTTTGTAAATTGAGGCTGAATCTGCTCCTCCTTCTTCCTCCTCTTTCCATGTTCAGCAGTGGATGGATGAAGTCTTGATGCTGTTATCCCAGAGGCCTGTGGGGCTTTCCTCAAATCAGAGATGACAGCAGGATCTCCGGGTTTCCCAGACTTGCTACTACAGATGCGGGAAGGGTGTTTCCTCACTGGATGTTCATGGGCGTTCCATCAGTGGCGGTAACCATGACCTTACCACATGGAAGTCCCAGCCTCGGCAGAGTGAGGGCCTCTGCACTCCAAGGTGGAGGCTGAGTTTGATGTTCACTGGCTTTCCTAGTGACGGTCCTTGTTCACGTCTGCCTACCATCGGGAAGGAAAGTTCAGGCTATGTGATGACCTCTGCCTAAACATTTTTAGAGACTCTCATTCATTGTCCCCAAAGCTAGAAAATTACTTGCTCAAGGTGTTAGGAAAGGGGATGAAACCTGACTTATTTTTTTGACTGATTTAGTAAGGAGCACTTATGTTCCAAGGCATTTGACCTCTTCATTCCTTATTTTTAACTCCATGTAGGATAGAGGAAACTGAAGCTCAGAGACGCTGAACACTCACAGTCTCTAGGAGATGGCATCTGTGGGAGCCCCAGATTCACACTGCTCTGTCTGGAATCTGGATCCTCCTTTAATTTCCCTTGATCTTGGATCGAATTTCACGTCCACCAGCCTCGGTTCACTCATCTCATAACCAGAAACAAGAAAAGACCATACTACCAGCTCAGTTTATATTAGCTCTTTCTGCTGTGGTTGTGGTTGTTAAGGAGTTGTCAGTTATCTTTCTCCAAGGTCAGGTCCACAGGAGGGAGTAGGGACACAAGACGTCTCCAGCTTCCAGTCACGCGAGGAGGAAGCGCTTCCTTGTTCCCACCCCACCATCACTGTCATGTCTGGACAAGGGTGACAAATCCACTCACAAGACACAGTCTGCTAAGTGGCAGTGGCCTTTTATTTCCTGACATCTTTCCAGACTCTTGAAGGGATTAGAACTGGATTAGTTTGAGTCCAGTCTGCCTCTGCCCTTATCACCTGTTTATAAGATAATGACATTATCTAGTTTGACCCATAAGGGCCTCCATACATAGGAGCTTTGTTCTCTTTGAGGCTTACAGGCAACATATCTTTAAATCTAAACAAACCCCCTGGAACATTAAGATAAGTGGTCAAAAACATCCAGTGGGAAGGAAGAAGCTTCCCTCTTCCCTTCTGCTTACTGCCAACAGTAGCTTTAAAATTGTGTTTACTCACTTCAAACTGAAACTCATCTTGCTATTTCAACGCTGTTCTCCCCATTTCTCTTCTCACATGTGCATCGTACTTTAAAGTTTATAGAACTTGTTCCACCCATCAACTTAGTTGACTGGCACAACACGCTGTGAGTTGGGCAGAATGGGCTCAATGCCCTTATGTAGGTGAGGATACAAAACACCCAGGAGCATAAGTCATTTCGAGGCCCAGAATGGAAGTTACGCGCACCTCCTCTGAAAAAAATCTAGAGCTCCTTTTATTGCCTAATGCTATGTAGACCAGTTCTCTCTTTCCAAAGGACTTTTCTGAAAGATGATCCTGAATATTCTTCCCAGTAAACATCTGTTTAGACATAGGTTCCGAGAGGTCCTTGGCTAAATTCTCCTTCCTAAATCCCCAAACTCCTCTAACATCCAACATACTTAAAAAAAAAAAACTTTATTGAGATATAATTCACATGCAATCTGACTTGTTTTAAGTGTGCTAGGATTATTTGAGTTTTGAAAAATGTATACAGTTATGTAATCACCACCATAATCAAGATTTAGAATATCCACATCATCCTCCAAATTCCTCAGGCTTCCTTATATTCAATTTTCTCCTCTCTTCTGCAACCACTAACAAGCACTGATCTTCCTGTCATAGTTCTTACATTTTCTAGAACTTCATATAAATGGAATCACATAGTATATGTTCTTTTATGTTCTGCTTCTTTTACCAAAGCACAAAACTCCATGATTTAGCCATTTTGTCCTGTGTTTGTTTGTTCCTTTTTATTATAAAGTAATATTCCACTATATAGATGTAGCACAGGTTATCTATTCCCCAGCTGTAGACATTTAAATAGCTTCCATCTTGGTCCCACAGTACCAGAGGCTGTGATGTACATTTAGGGATAATCTTTATGCTAACGTCTGTTTTAATTTCTTTTGGATAAACACCTAGTGGTAGAAATTCTGGGTCATATAATGAATGTATATTAACTTCATAAGAATTTGCCTGTTTTCCAAAATGGCTGATTTTCTACTGTAATATGTGAGAATTCAAGCTGCTTCACATTCTTGCCAATATTTTGTATTGCTGGTGTTTCTGACTTTACCATTCTTAAGTGTATATAGTAATAGCTCATTGGAGTCAGATTTGCATTTCCCTAAAGACCTATGACTGAGCATCTGCTTATATGCTGAGTATTTGACATCCATATACTTTCTTTGGTGAAGGGTCTGTTCACTTATTTTTTACATTTTAAAACTGGATTGCTCGTATTTTCTTGTTTGAGTTGTATGAGTTCTTTATTCTCAAGACAAGTCCTTCTTCAGATATGTTTGGCAAACATTTTCTCACAGTGGCTTGTCTTTTCCTTTTCTTAACCCAAGTTCAAGGAGTAAGAATTTATCTAAGTGAGTTCAATGTATCTGGGTTTTTCTTTAAATTGTTTTTTTGTTCAGAGCTGAGAAATTTTTTTCTTTTTTGCCATATCTAAAAATTTTTTGCCTAGCCTCATAGATTTTCTTCTCTATTTTTTTTCAGAAGTGTAATTTTTGTATGTAGTGTGGGTAAGAGACTATATTTTTTTGTGTGGGGATGTAATCATTTCAGCACAATTTATTGTAAAGATTATTTTTCCCACCTTAGTACCTTTGTTGAAACTCAGTGACGTTCTGTGTTTCCGTTTCTGAACTTTCGATTCTATCCTATTGATCTATATGTATACACCAATACGGTATTGTCTTGATTATTATTACATTGTAGTCATTCTTCAAATGTCATAGCTTAAGTTATTTAACTTTTTTTCTCAGTTATTTTTACTTTTATAGGACTTTTGTATTCCCATATATATTTTGGATTCAGCTTGTTAATTTTTACATAGGCTTATAGGGATTTTAATTGGCATTCCATTATATCTATAGATCAATTTGAAGAGAAGTGAAATACTAATAATATTGACTCTAGTTCTTAAACATGATATCTCCCTCAATTTATAACAGGCACACCTCTGAGATATTGTAGGTACAGTTCTAGACCACCACAACAAAGTAAATATCATAATAAAGCTAGAAACACAAAATTTTTAGTTCCCCAGTGCACATAAATATGTTCATGCTATACTGTAGTGCAATATAGTGAACTGTAAGTGTGCAATAACATTACATCTAAAAGACATTGTACGTTCTTTTTTTTTTTTAAGATTTATGTATGTATGCATACAAGCTGGGGTACAGGCCAGAGGCGTCAGGTGGCGAGAGAGTTCACCAGAGACAGAGTGGGGAGCATAACAGGCAGACCGTCGGAAATACACTGCTAAGGGGAGCAGCGGGCGAGGCAGGAGAGGTCTGCCTCGCCATGTGGGAATCTCCCCGGCAGGGCGTCGAACTTGCATCACTGCTGCAGACAGCTCCACAGCCCAGGGCTTAACCACTGCGTCACCGGGGAGGCCCGACATTGTACATTCTTAATTTAAAAATACCTTATTGCCAATAGTGCTAACCATCACTGAGCCTTCAGTGAATTGTAAACATTTTGCTAATGAAGGGTCTTAGAAAACACACAAGAATACAAAGTGCAGTAAGCAAAACCCAGCAAAAGGAAGTATGCCTGTATGACTTTTTTTACTTTATCTCAGCAATAAATTTCAACACAAAAATCTTGCACATTTATTTTATCCCTATTTGATATTGCCAATACTAGTATAAATGGTATTTTTAAAAATGTGACTTTATTAATATTTATATTATATTCACTGTTTCCTGCTACATTGGTAAACACATTTATTAATTTTATTTTGTAGATTTCTTGAATTTTCTTTGTGGAGTATCATATTTGTTTGCCTTCTACTTCTTTCCTTGACTTATTGCACTGACTCAGGCCTCTAGTACAATTGGAATAAAAATGGTGAGAGGAGACACCTTTCCCATCTTTTTAATTTTAGGGACACGTTCTATCTTTTCTCATTAAGATTGATGTTAACAGTAGACTTTTCACAGATGTCCTAATCTAATATTATATTCTTATTGCTTATATAAGCAAACCTATATTCTTTGTTTGCTAAGTTTTGATCATGATTTGGTGCTGAGTTTTTTTTTTTTTTTAAGATTTATTTTTTATTTATACATACAAGTTGGGGTACAGGCCAGAGGCGTGGGGCAGCGAGAGGGTTCACCAGAGACAGAGCGGGGAGCAGAACAGGCAGATCAGAAGTACACTGCTGAGGGGAGCAGCGGGCGAGGCAGGAGAGGTCTGCCGCACCATGTGGGATTCTCCCCGGGCGGGCGTCGAACTCGCGTCGCTGCTGCCGACAGCTCCACAGTGCAGCGCTTAACCGCTGTGCCACCGGGGAGGCCCTGGTGCTGAGTTTTGTCAAATACTTTTTCTGTATCTATTGTGATGATTGTGCTAAGTTCAGTTATGTGTGTTTCCAAAAAGCACTAGGGGGTTTGAAATCTCACGAGGAAAATCACAGTGTGTATGAGAAAATGGAGTGGGGGAGGCACAACACCATGAAAACTTATGAGACACACAGAAATATGGGAATAGTAAAAATGGGAACGATGTGTTTTACATATGTTAAGAAATGCATAAATACATAATAAATATGGCATTTTTATCTTGAAAAAAGATCTAATATTTGTTTGCAGAAGCAACTATCAGAAGAGTTCATTGTTGTATGGTAAAAAAAAAAAAAGAAACAAAACAAATAAATGATCCAAATAAAATAAAAACAAAATCTTAGACTATAAGAACAAAATAGTTGTTACCAGAAAGGAAGGGGGAGAGGGAGATGAACAAAGAAGTAAAAAGGGTCAAGTGAATGGTGATAGGTAGAGACTAGCTTTTTGGTGGGGAATGTAATGTGGTATATACAGAAGTTGATTTATAAAGGTACATGACTGAAGCCTGTGTGATATCATAAACTAACGTTGCTTCACTTAAAAAAAAAAAAGATAAGTTGCAGTTTGAGTTAATGCAAAGTAACAGAAGGAAGATTATCTGAAATTGGAGGGGAAGATGGGTGTGGCTGATGACATATGTTTAGATATAGCTGTTAAAATTTGTCTGAGGTGTTTTTCATGTATTCCTGTGAGGATCATTTTAGTTGGTGTGGTTTTCAGCTTCACATATTGTTTCTTACAAAGTTTGTGTATAAACAGATATAAAATTCACATTATACAAAAATTATTTCCTAATACATCAATTATGTTGGAAACATTGAAATTTCAAAATAAGCAATATAAGAGGAATATATACGTGTGTGTGTTTGTGTATGTCTGTATATACATATATATTAGTAAATAAGATTAATTGCATTCATTAATTTTTAAATGTTAAACTAGTCCACTAGTCCTTGGATAAACCCCATTTACTCATGATTAATTATTACATTTGCGCTGCTAAAATTTTGGTAAGGCTCTTTGCATGCACATTTATGAAATGTGTTAACATATAGTTCTCCTTTATGATAATGTCTTTGCCTGGCTTTGGCATCAAGTTAATGCTGACCAGTAACATGTATTCCTCTTCCTGTATTTTATGGGGTGTTTGGTAGAATTTATATTGTTTATCCTGTAAGTGGATGGTAGATGTCATCATTGAAGTCTGAGATATTCTTTGTCAGAGTTTTAAAATTATGGATTCAATTACTTCAACAGATTTAGAGCTTTTCAGTGTGCTTTCTTAATATGCTGGGATGGCTAGTATCTTTCAAGGAATTAGTCAATTTCACAAAAGTCACTGAATTTAAAGACAACATTTTTAATAACACCCTCTTCTTCTTTTAGTGACAATAGGGAATATCCCTTCTTTAACTCCTGATATTTGGAATTTTTATGTATCTGTATTTTTATTAATTGACCTGTCTAGAACTTTGTTAATTTTCTTTATCCTTTAAAGAACCAGACTTTGCCTTCTTAGATTTCCTTGTCTGTTTCTTTTTCACTAACGCCTAATTTTTATGACTTACTGTCTTTATGTTTTGGGGGGTTAAATTGATCTCATTTTCCTAATTTCTTCAAATAAAAAAAAACATTGATTGATTATTTTCTCCTTTTCAGATACAATGTTTCAATATCATCAATTTCCCTTAATCACTACATTAACTGTAACCTATGTATTGATATTTTGATATTTTTCTTTTTTATTCAGTTCATAACAATTTCAGGACATAATATTCTCTTATTTCTCTTGTGATTTTTCTTTGACCCAAAGGTTATTTATAAGCATGTTGTTTAATTTCCAAGTGTTGTGGATTTTCCAGATACCTTTCTGTTATTTATTTCTACTTTAGTTCCATTGTGGTCAAAGTACACACTCCTTATGAGTTCAATTCTTTTAAATTTATTGAAACTTGTTTTACGACTCAGGATATTGACTGTCTTGGTGAATGTTCCATATGTACTTGGAAAAAAATGTGTATTCTATTGTTTTGGGGTGTTCTCTAAATGTCTCTAAATGTCATTTAGTCTTGGTTGATTGATAGTTAGTGGGTGCAGTAAATGTTTGACTGGATCCCTGGAGGGAAAAAGCCTTGATTTGTAGCATTTGATGACCTCTTTGGTATAAATACGTCCATCATAACTAAATTTAAGCTACAACATGATGTCACTGAATGCTAAATTGGGAGGAGTTGCACACAGCTTTCCCTGGTCAGTGCAAGTTGACTAAAGCACCATTGTTATAACATTATTCAAAATTTTTATATTTTACTGACTTTTTTGGTCTTATTGAGACATGGATTTTGAAATCCCTAACAATAACTATTCATTTTTCCAATTCTCTTTTCAGTTCTTCAGTTTTTACTTTACTGTATTTCAAAACTTTATTACTAAGTCCATATGCACTATAAAATGTACCTCTTCAACCTGGTAATTTTCCTTATTTTGAAGTCTACTTTGTCTAAAACTAATATAAATCCACAGATTTTCTTTTGATTAATGTTTACATTTTCTGACATTTTTTCATTCTCTTATTTTAAAGAAAACATTTATTTTGGAATAATTTTAGATTTATAGGAAAGTTGTAGTTCGTACTGAAATTTCCTGAATATGTTCCATCCATTTTTTCCCAGTGTTACTATCTTACATAACTCTAGTATAGTTCTCAAAATTCAGAAATTAACACTGGTACATTATTATTAACTAAACAACAGACTTTATTTGGATTTTCCCAGATTTCCCATTAATATGCTTTTCTGTTCCAGGATCCAATCCAAAAGATCACATTTGCATTTGGTTGTCATGTCTCCTTAGTTTACTCTGATCTGTGATAATTTCTTAGTCTTTTTCTGTTTGTCATTTTGCCTTTTGAAGAGTACTGGTCAGGTGATCTGTAGAATTCCTCACCTTGGGCTTGTCTGATGTATTCTCGCGATTATACTGAGACTGGAGAAGATAAACGATGCTTCTTATCACATCATAGTAGTGGGTAAGTGATATTGAGTGACATTAGTGGTGACGTTAACTCTGATCACCTGCTTAGGATGGTGTCTCTAAGGTTTCTCCATTGTATTTTCTCTTTTCACATTCTTCACTCAGAAGTAACACATTTGTACGTGGTACATGTGTGTGTTAACTATGTATAATTATATATATTACTTAGAATTTAGAACGTGTCCCTTCTACCCATCCCTTTGCTTATTTGTAACTTCTTACCCCAACAGTGAGAGACCCAGTTTCCATTATCTGCAATTATTAACGTCTTTGTACAACAATACATTTGTAATGTGGATTTAGATTTGTTAACCTATACGGCTGAGAGACAACTGTTAATTTACCAACTATCAATAGAATACTGTATATAGATATATTTTTTGTCTTTACACTTTTTCCCTTCACTCCAGTAAATCATGGCACACATATTTAATATAGTTAGATTCATTTATCTCAGTCTATATTCTATACTGAGAGTTTCCAATATCCTCTTGAATTTTCTTTTTCTTTTATTGTATGCTCTAAAGATCGTTCTTTGTGTTGTGCTTCTCTGTGGGTTTTGAAAAAAGTACCACCCTAATAACATACAGAATAGTTTAGTCGGTCATAAAATTTTTCTTGTCTATTACTTTGTAGTCAACCCTTCTGACATACTAAGCCCTGTCAATCATAGATCTGGTGTCCGTTCCCATAATTTTGTTTCATCAATAATTTCATAAAAATGATATCATATCCTTTGGATCTGGCTTCTTTGATTTAGCAAAGTAGTTTGAAGATTTAGTCATGTGGTTATACAAATAAATAACTCATTCTTCTTGTTGTTGAGTAGGATCATTCAATATAACTATCTTATAGTCTGCTTGCTGGTTGTCTGTTGAAGGGCACGTTGGAATCCTGTTACTTTTGCTCTCTCTGTGCCCTGTACTTAAAGTGTATTTCTTTTAGACAATACAGACAATTTATACAGTCATATACCTCATATTTTGGTCAATTACTGACCACATGTATGACAGGATACCTTTGTGTAGAAGGCTTGTGTCAGTACACTCTGTGATGTTCACACAATGACAAAATTGCCTAATAGCACAATAAAAAAACTCTCCTAACAACACACTTCTCAGAAGATATCCCAGCCTTCTGGGCATCCCTACCTTAAGTGACACATGAGTATATAGATGAGTCTTGTTTTTATTCAGACTTTGTCTTTTAATTACAACATTTAGACCATTTATACTTATTGTAATTATTAAAATGGCTAAGTTTATCATCTTGCTATTCATTTTTATTGCTATTATTTTTATATTTATTATACCTATTTTTATTTATTAATATTTATTTGTTTCATATTTATTTGCCCCCTTTCTATATACTTTTGGATTAATTTTATATTTTATATCTCTATATTATCTTACTAATTTTTGTGTTTTCTTGAGTGCTTATTCTTTGGTTTACAACCTTACATCTTTAACTTGTACTTTACTTTCAAATATCATGGCACTTCACATATTTTATAAGAATCTTACATCACTACACTTATATTTTTCCCTTTTTTCATGCCTTCACTGTCGTACATCTTATTACTTTTATTATTGACTTTACACATAAAGGTGCTGGGCTAAGGAACCAGCCTCTAATCAGATAGCCCAGGAAGGTCAAATGCTGCCTCAGTTACTTACTTGCTATGTGATCTTTATATTCTTTAGTATCATTGCTTATAAAATGGAAATAAGAGATAGAATGTGGGGGCTTCCCTGGTGGCACAAGGCTTAAGTCTCAGCACTATGAAGCTATTGGCAGCCACTGCAGGAGGAGTTCAATCCCCAACCAGGGAGCTAACCCACATGGCTCAGACCTCTCCTGTCTCACCTGCTGCTCCCCTCAGCAGTGTATTTCAGTTGATCTCCCTGGTCCGCTCCCCACTCTGTCTCTGGTGAATCCTCTCACTCCCTCCCCACACACCTCTGGCCTACACCCCAGCTCTTGTATAAATAAATTAATCTTTAAAGAGGTAGAATGTGAACTATAAATGAAATAAGACATAATGTGCATAGCCTACCATACCTGGAATACATGGAGTTGGCAGACATAACCCCCCCTTGGGGGCCAAACACCACAGAGAGTCTCAGAAGCAGGGGCTGAAAGTGAACAATTTCCCTGCTCTGTACACACCCCACTGCTTGTTCCTTATGATCTGACCCTCTGTGACACCAGGAGACAATAGCATATGCCAAAATGAACCATAGTGCCAAACAGAGGGAGCCCATCTGTGTTGACACTAGTATGCATAGCTTGTATTTTTTTCTAAGAAGGAAATGAAATAAAAATCAGTTCTATTTAATGTGAACTCCCTGAATCACAAGGACTAGGTTACTAGGAATACTTAGTTCTGCTAACTCCAGATGCTGAGCTTGGGGAGCTTCTGTCCATAGACACCAAGCAGAAATCCTGCTGGGAAATGGAGGTCAGGTGGCTGCCTGCCTTTCCTGCTTCCTGGCCCCACTAGCTGTATCTTCCCCTGAGCTTTTATCCTTCTGGAGACATGGGCTAGGAACTCTGGGATCAGTCAGACTTGGCTGGGAATTTTAGCCTCTGACTCACTGTGACTTTGTGGAATCAATCCCCCTAAATTAGGTTCCTAGTCTAGAAATGGGAGCTAAAATGAAATGTCTCATGGCTTTGTTTTGAGCAAGTAAATATGAGTAGATTTTAGCTAAGGAACATAGTGGGGTAATATTCTGCCAAATGAACTAATATATTTTTCCCGTTTTTCCTTTGAACTTTCAATCCATCCACTTCTCCTCAGCCAGGCCTAAAGCCAAAGTATAGAAGACAAAGAAAGATTTCCAGACTTGAGGTTTCTAGAAGTTTAGACCTGAGGGGTGGGGGCAAGATTTGAAGTGCAGTTTTGGGAGAGGATGAGATGCTTAGGAACAAGCGCTTGTGTCTATGCAAACGTCCTTTACTTCCCTGTCCCTTTCCCTTATAAACCTGTCCTTTAAATATAACTAAATCTCTGTCTCGTGGAGAAACTCACCGCGTGCCGCTGAAGGGAACCTCTGGTGAAACCTTTCCCAGAGTGAATCCAAGGACCCCGCTCTCAAGCCTATCAACTCCCAAAACGACATCACCCTCACTCAGTTGCAACCAGGAGTTGCGACTTCAGCTGTACCCTCTGTCCCTGCTTCTGCTGCTGGGCACCCTGGCTACATCTGATAATTCACCTCCTCTCGTCTCTTACCCCTGCTTCCTGAAATCGCCTCCCACTTAAAACACCTGCACACAGCCCTGGTCTCAAGCTCTGCTTTCAGGAAAGCCCAGGACAAGACACAGTGACTATGTAGCCCCTAAAGTCGCCTGGTGTGCCTCGCAAAGGCCCAAGTCCCACAGCACTGACTTCACAGCTGTGATGCCTGGAGCAGATCAATCAGTGTTTCTGAGGCTGTTTCGGCCAATGAATGCAGTGGAGGGGCTCATCTTCCAGGATGGCGCCTCTGTTGCTGATTTTGAATAACTTAACTAGAATTTGAAAGGGGACCTGAGATTCCACAATGGGCTCAATCTCCATATCTTCCAGTCAGCAGTCTGATACCTACTGGCCTTATGCTTTGTAACCTAGGCCTGGTGCCTAGGGACCTGTTTATCACTGTGATGACTCACTGAAGAGGTGACAGAGCCCAGAGCACAATCCCAGAACACAGCTCAGGCACCGGGAGGAGGAATGAGGTCACCATCCGGGGTCTTGATTTCTACATGTCCACCTGTCCTGTTAGATGATTCTATATATCGGGGGAAAGCAGATGCGCCCCCTATTCCATCACCTCTGTGTCTTTCTCTTTGAGAGCTGGCGCTGGTGCTGTTGGGGATACCGGACGTGTTCTAGGTGGACTTCCCTACAAAATCAGTTGGTGTGAAAATACTAAGTGAACAGAAATGACATTTTTCTGAGTGATTATTTTAGAAAATAAATCATTTAAGTTTAAATGAAAGTTCTAGTGTGATATTGAAGATTTATACAATATGGGGAACAGGTCATTCTTCTTTGTTCCAAACCTAGAACTTTTAATCTGGAGTCCTTAGCCTTGGGTTTGAACCTGACCAACTGGCCCTGCTGGGATCCAGAAAAGATCCACTTATTTTATTGCTGCTCAGATGGAATAGCACCTTCCAGAGGGTTCCGGGGCTTGCCACGAGCACCCTCCCAAGAAGAAAATGTGGTATCGGTGGGCCAGGAGTCCCGTGCACAGACGGGCTGTCACACCGCAGGTCGCAGCAGTGCCCAGCCTGGCCTGTGTTCAGGCCGTGCTCTTTGTGTTGTTTAAAATACTTTTAAACATCAGAATCTTGTGCTTACCATGAAAACATAGGGGCCTCCCTGGTGGTGCAGGGGTAAAAGTCTCAGTGCTATCAATTTATTGCCAGCCACTGCAGCATGAGTTCTATCCCAAGCCAGGGAGCGGACCCACAGGGCGCAGCAGACCTCTCCTGCCTCGCCCAATGCTCCCCTCAGCAGTGTACTTCAGTCAATCTGCCTGTTCTGCTCCCCACTCTGTCTCTGGTGACTCCTCTCACCCCCACACCTCTGGCCTACACCCCAGTTCTTGTATCCACAAATAAAATAAAAATCTTAAAAAGGCCCTCCCTCGTGGCACAATGGGTGAATCACAGTGCTGTGGAGCTGTCGGCAGCTGCTGACGCAAGTTCGCTGCCCGGCCGGGGAGATTCCCACATGGCGCAGCAGGCCTCTCCTGTATCGCCCGCTGCTCCCCTCAGCAGTGTATTTCCATCCATCTGCCTATTCTGCTCCCCACCCTGTCTCTGGTGAACCCTCTCACCACCCCACACCTCTGGCCTGCACCCCAGCTTGTATGCATAAATAAATCTTTTAAAAAATCTTAAAAAAATAAAATTATAAAAAGAAAAAAAAAGATGTTAAAAAAAAAAAAGGAAAAGAAAAGATAGGAGACAGGCCCCACAGTCACGCCCCGGGTCCAGCTTGTTCCAGTCCTCACGAGGGTCTGTGACTGGTTCACGCCACTTTCCTCACTACCTGAGGTTGTCCCTGCACAACCTTTGGGAAAACAGTAAAGTTTCCGGCAGGTGCACCTTTATATGATGGCTTCTATTTTATCTTGAAAAACATTGTATGTTTCCTTTTTATATGTCTTATGCTCACATGTGTCTTAAGAAAATTATTTTTTTCCTTTCTGAAATGTGGAATTCATGTGTCCCTCCAGATGTGCCAGGCTGTCCTGTCCTGCCAGGCTATCAAGGTGCCAGGAGTGTTCTCCCCACGGGCTCTCTAGTTGGAGAAGTGCAGGACCCTCTCCATATTGCCGTGCATCAGGCCTTTTGTTCCTTTCTGGAATGTTCCAGGTTGTTAACTTACGGCTACTTCTCATCGTCAGACATTAAATGCTCTACTTTCAAGGCCATTCATTTTGGTGGACTGGTCTGGCCCTTGGGGACACGATCCCCTTTTGGCTTGCCCACAGCGTTTGTGTGGGGAAAGGGCCGTGCCCCGTGCCCACACGTGGCCTGGCTAGCCCACGGCAGGTGCTCCTGGCTTCCCACACTTGGGTTGTGTGGCGCTGCCCTCGGAAACTTTCGCAGGTTCTGGCTCATGAAGGGTTCTGGAGAGTTCAGACAGAAATCGATTGCATGCATTAAAAGAGCGCGTGAGCTAACAAAGGTGCTGTTGGGTCATGCATCTTAAAACAGCTTCTTGGGGACTTTAATTGTCGGGATGTTCAGGAGAAGAATATGACCTTATGGGGCATTTTCCAGAATAGAATAGTCTATATATTAAAAGGCAGCAAATGATTCATAACTGGTTGGCGGCTGGGCCTATGCGCCCATGTTTCCCATGTGGATTTTTTTCTCTGCATTGCAAACTCTTACATTAAATTGTGATAAATGAAGAGTGGGGGCTACTCATACAAATCAATGACTCTAGTGTGTGTGTCATTAGCCTGAGAGATGCAGGCAGCGGTCAGTCCCATAAATCATGTGATGATCTGCTGTCTGCAACACGATGCAAGCAAGCAGGCGCATTAGGGAGGTTAAGGAATGAAATTAATCTGTGCATTTTTCTCTCCCCCTTCCGCCTTCCCCATCACCTGGTCATACGGAAAGAATTAAAATCACATGATCCGAACTAAACCAGCTCCAACAGTAAGTTGGTTAAGTTTGACTTCACCTTTCAACTTCCAGTTAATTATGTATTAGGGGATTAATTTATTCACAGGCATTGGGAAGGCAAATGGAGAATGGGGGAGATCTGCCAGGGCCTCTCATCCAGGTGCCAAGGTTATTAATTGCTCTGGCTGTGCCACGGGCTATACCTGGGCAGGCTGGGGGCGGCGGCTGCTCCTGCATGTTAAGGGTCTGTCCTGCCGGGCGGCAGCTGCAGAGAGTCAGCCAGTCCAAAGGGGGGCGCTGTTGTGTGTCTGAGTTTTGGAGGGATGCCTGAAATGTTGGCTGCTGGAGCATTGGAGAGGCCCAGTCTGGAAAGTCTTTACACAAAGCATTGGGTAAAATCTCACTCTGGGTGGGAACTGGCGTCTTCCTAGAGCCACTTGCCTTGATGCGAACCCCTGCAAAGCTGGCATTTCACAGGCACAGCTCTGATTTGGACAACTCCAGGGTGACCCCCACCTGCCACCCCCTCCCCCTTCTGGCACCTGGGCGCAGTGGACATTGATGCCCCAAGTCTTCTGGCTGCTTCTCAAGCTCTCATTCCAGGCCTCTCGCCTTCCTGCCTTCCTCTGTGTCCCGGCGCCCCCGTTTTGTGTGTGGTCTGGGCCGGGTGAGTGCTCCTCTGAGGGTCCTAGAGAGCTGAGCAGAGCCGGGAGGGGCCGCTCTTGCCGGATCTTTCCTCAGGCCCCCCGCCTGGGGTGGCCGCTGGAGCCGCAGAGAGGGCGCCCTAGCGAGAGGGTCGTGTCTGATCACACCAGAAACGGCCACTGCAGAGCCCATTGCCGCGTGGAGCGATGCGAGAGGAAGTCTAGGAAACTTTGTCTATTTGCATTAAAACATGAGGTGCTCAGTGGATTAGACGCCTCCGACGCTGACCGAGCAGGCATCGATGACACCGCGTGTGTCCCCTCCCGCCTGGCATCGCGCCTTCCCTCCCTGTGCCTCGCGGTTCAGTCTTCCCAACTGCCCATGAGTTGGGGTCACGGACCCCCCCATTCAACTCCTAAGATAAATGAGACTCCAGAGTCTGAAGTGGTTGCCCGAGCTCAGAACAGGACAGTGGCTCAGCGGCCGCCAGCGCCGGTGCTCCCTGTGGGAAGGGCGGGGTGACCTGCACGTTCTCTGGGGGTGCTTCCTGCTCAGACCCACAGGTGGAAGGATTTTCCAATCCAAGGGCCCTGGCCCATTTCTGCAGGCCCACTGCGGCCTCCGGTCTCTGCCTCCCAGACACAGGTGCGAAACAGAAGTGGAGCCAATATCCCAAGGTGAAGAGGTGTCTCCCGAAATCAGAGGGTCTGCGCGCTGGTTGCCATCGCCCAGAGGCAGACGCTCTCCCGAGCCATGCCGGGTGATCCCGGGGCATCGGCCACGTGGAGATGCTGCTCCCAATGGCGCCTCCTCTTGCTGCGTGGTGACGGGATGACCCGGTGCTGACCGTCCCAGCTGGGCCGCTGCCCGTGGACCCCTCTCCATTGCCCGGATGCTCCCGCTCCCAGGGCTGCCCACTCAGCGCGGCCACACCCACCCGCCACGCTCCTCCTCCCATCAAAGTCCATCTTTACCTTCAAGCCCAGCCAGGCCGGCACCTGTTGGCCCTATCTGGCCTCCTTCTGAAGCTGAAACAGGACTCTGCTTGACACCGACAACATGCTGATCTAGAAGGACCCCGCAGATATTCAGATTCAACCTTCTTGTCCATATTCCCGAAATCAAGGCCAGAAGGAGCCCCTAACCCCCATCCCCCTCACCAGCCCTTCCCCTGGCCCCCAAGCTCTCCTTTACATTGTTCTCTGAATGTTCCCCTTCCCTGCTCTTCATTTTATATTCTTTTGAGGAAAAATAGAGTCTTCAGCATGGAGAATTAACAAATATGAACATTTGCCATATCACAGCAAATATTAAAAAAAACAAGAGTAATTCTGATCCCTGTCCTGGGAGTGGCTGAGTGAAAGGCGAGATGTCCCGCCCCACTCCTGGCCCGGTTCCTCTCTTTCCTGAAATAGTTGTATTGTGACTTTGCCACATCGCCTTCTGTTCCACGTTCACATGTATATGAAGCCACGTGCACACACAATGCACACCAACACAACACATGCATGCCAGACATCACACACACACATGCACATACACACAAACAATGCACGCCAGGTACCATGTGAACATGCATGCATGCACAATGCACAGAGATATAACATGCGAGCACATATGAACACATACACACACACCTTTAAATGACACATATTGTGCGTTACTCACACGAATCCAGCCTGACTTTTTCCCATCACCACTGCACTTTGAGGCAGCCCCGCCCTCTGACTCCAGCGTGGCTGCGTGGCCTTCTAGGAGCAACACGCCAACGTGCCGTCCCGTTTCCCTGCTCACTCTTGGTGGGGATTACGTCGCTCCTGATTTTCACTGCCACCCACAATGGGTCATGACAGCCCTGTGCATCTTGCCCAGACTCATGAATGACATTTGTCCTAGGATTGTTTTGTTTTGTTTTAAAGATTGATTTATTTATGCACACAAGCTGGGGTGTAGGCCAGAGGTGTGGGGCGGTGAGAGGGTTCACCAGAGACAGACTGGGGAGCAGAACAGGCAGATGGACTGAAGTGTACTGCTGAGGGGAGCAGCGGGTGAGGCAGGAGAGGTCTGTTGCGCTGTGTGGGAAGCTCCCTGGCTGGGGATCGAACTTGTGCTGCAGTGGTTCTGGATAGCTTCATAGTGCTGCGCTCAACCTGTTGCACCACCAGGGAGGCCCATGTCCTAGGCTTGTTTGTTCTCTGGATGTGTCCTGGGTCTCTTCCCTGGAGAGACTGAGGCCTCTGGAGCCGCAGGGAGCATGTGTGACGGTGCGTGGCATAGCCCCAGCCGGGCCCTGGGTATCTCTCCTGGGCGATGTGGTCATTACCCTCAGAGCCCCCGAGCTGGCACAACCTGGCACAGTCTGCTCCATCCACACATGTGAGCCCCAGGGACCCCACCACGGCCCACTCATCGCAAGCCTATGAAACCTCTCCCTTTGCATTTCCTAATTCCTTTAAGAAATCCCAAACCTGTCTCCTTGGATAGAAATAAAATAAATGTAATATCTATTGCTATCGCTTAAACACAAATTATAGTATTTTTTATTAAATACTCTGTTGTCAAAAGCTTGACATTCCTCATAATAGATAAAAAAGCAACTAAAACTAGTTATTTTCTGTTACCTTAGAGGCTTGCAATGTCGTTTGTAGTGTATTTACTTGTTATGTTCTGCTTGTCGCATTTCATTATAAGCACGTGAATTATTCTCCCTATTAAATTAAAATGCAATCTCCCCTCCTCCAGCTACCCTTGAGCTTTTATAAAAGGTGAAGTTCTGGAGATGGAGAGGCTCAGAGATCAGGGCTTCTGCCCTGGCAGAGGCCCGCCCAGGCCCCATGTCTGGCGAGGGGGTCAGGGCCCCTCCCCCACCAGCTGGGGCCACGGGTGGTCACTCATCAAAGCCCTTTCTGCTCTCTCTTGTTCTCCTCACAGCAGCCCTGCAAGGTGGGCAGACCGGGCCTGCTCACCCATTTCACAGATGAAGAGTGATCTCTAGGGGAGGGGCTTTGAAGTTGAGGTTCAAGTTCAGACTGGAATCCCGCATCCCGCCCCCACCCGCCCAAGTGGGCTGGGGCTGCACGTGGCTGGTCACTGTGTCGCAATCCCCCATGTGATGCCACCAGCAGTTCCTTGCAGTATCAGTTCTATTACCCCTTTCAAGGCCACAAAGATGAAACTGGGGTTCCCAGAGGGCAGGGCTCGCTGCGGCTGCAGGTGAGGAAGTGCAGGAGGTGGGGTTTGAGCCTGTCTAACTTCAGCGTCCAGCCCAGCTGCAGGAGGGGGTGCCTCTTAAAGTCATTGGGGTCTCAGTCTCCTCTGAGAATTCCATGAAACCTATGCCCCCCTTCACAGGGGCTGTTCACGCTTCTGATATCAATTGCGTTTTATCAATGATTTGATAGGCTCCCCAAGCTCTCTGCAGGCCCTCAATGGGCCACACAGGCCCCGAAAGGCCCAGGGGAGGGTAGAATTGTATCTTTTTGTCGTTTACCCAGCCGCACAAACTGAAAGGCCGTGCCCCCGGCCCCTGCCCACCCAGCTTCATAACCGCTCCGGCAGGGAAACCACAGCCCCGAGACGAGTTCGAGGGGACTTGCGAGTGGAATTTCCAGCAATCTGAGGACAGGGCCTGGCCTTCTCTGCACCCACAGGCTTGGAGGGGGAGGGCCCTAAGCCCCTGCCACAGACGCTGCTGCTCTCGCTGCCCCCCTCCTGCCACGACCCTCGTTTGGAAGAAGAATGAACCTCCAGGTCACCCACAAGCCTCCAAAGTTTCAGGTTCAAGAGCCCACAGGGACGCGGCACCTGGCAGAAATGACAGAAACCCCTGAAAGCTCAGTGTGCTCAGATGCGGAATGAGACCCTCGCACCCCCCGTGCGTGAGGGGGCCTGGGCCCCTTATGACAAAGGGCTTCACGGCTGTGTATTTCTGCTCCACCTGCACACTTCATTGTGGGTCCCTGGTCTGACCTGTTCTTGCCGTTTAATCTCACAGAGAACATTCTCGGGATTCCTGCTATCTCGGAGTGTCTTTCAGCACCAGCCACTCCATCATCTGAAGGCTTTGTAGCAACACAGCACTCTCATCGGAGGCCGCTCTCCTAACGCCGCGCTTCCCACGCTGTGCTGATAACGCTCGCAGAGAGCGCGGGAGCTGATAAGGACACAAGCACATCAGAAAAATTATGCCTCCTCCATGCAAAGCCTGCCTTGCCCTGGAGCCAAACCTAAGCACTAGAAACATCTACAGGTGAGGGAAGGGGCAGATAAAAGAAAAGTACCTTGAAAGTCCTTGGATGTGAAAAGAGGAAGCCAGACTGGAAGAAGATGGTCTTCATGCATGGACTTTGTCAGAACCCCAAAATTGCCACCAAGGCCACCATTATGGAGGCGTCTCCTTTACCAGCCAATGGATGTGAGTGCAAGGATGGGTGTGAATGGGGGGACAGGGCCAAGGGAAGGGAACAAGCCCACCAGCCTTCCAGGGGGCCGACTCTGCCCTTGACCGTGACCTCTGCCTTGCCCGTTTGTTGTACCTAAGCTTAGGCTTGCTGCCTCATTTCCTTTGGGGACTTTTCTCACTATCACTCTTCATATCCCCTACAACCATGAGTGCTGATCAAAAATGCACCAGATGCAAAAATAGTTAGGGTTGGCTATGTTCAGAGACGAAGCCGTGAGAAGGAAGACAAAACAGGAATGTGGGAAGGACGTGGTGGTGGGGATGGAAGGGGAGGAGAAGCAGGGGTCAGAGCAAGAGAGGGTGTTGCCTCAAAGTCCTTCTCGAAGACATGGAGGAGTATGGGGAGAACTGTGGAGAGCAGGGTGCTTCTGCAGCCAGCAGAATGGAGCGCTGGGCAGAGGGCCTGGAGTCTCAGGGCTGCAAACCTGCAATTGCCCACCTCGTCCTCTTTCTCATCCTTTCCCATCTCAGTGCTAAATTTTTAGCCCGTTTTCATCAAAGTCAGAATCCCATCACATTTTGGCCAACCTCTTGCCATCTTCCTAAGGCTTCATGCATTTTCTGTTTTAATCCCTTTTCAGCCTCTCATGTCCTCGTCTTCAGTTCAAAGCTTCTGATGCCTTCTTAGACTACTGCTGGCTCACAGCTGCTTTCCACATTTGCAGGGAGTGCGCCTCAGTACATGCCCTCACGACAGGGCACCCTAGTGGCTGGCAAGCTCTCTCACTCAGACGAGGACCGCTGAGGGCACTGCGGGCTGATGAGGTGGGAGGGCGCACCCTGAACGCGACCTCGCCTCCCGTGGGCCGCCCAGGGCTCCCCGGGACATGGCACTCTCTTGGAGAACATCTTGATGTAGATGCAGGATGCTACACAAATCAATAAATCATAAGTCTGTTGGACAGCACTTAGAAAGGTAAATGCGTGTGTGTTATTCACTCAGCGAACCCTCCTAAAAAAGATAATACACTCAATATCTCACCGTGCTGACATATTTCAACTCAATTGATAATGGGTCAGGATTGAGCAAAGCTTAGAGAGTGAATTACCTTTTAGCCATCCCTTCAAGTTTAGGGTTGCAGTCACCAACCAAATCAATGTCGAGGGATCCTCGTCTCGGGCGATACCTAACGTGACGCCTAATGAAATCAACTCTTGAAGCCTTTTAATCAGAGCACCTGCCTGAAAGAAGGGAGCCACCGAGGAGGCTGGGGCTCTGGGGACCTGTTTTCCCCTTGCTGGTCAACGCATGAGCGATTCTTTAATTGTAGTAATGATGCGCTTGCCCTGGACCAAGACACTCGAGTCGCAGGAGGGAGCAGTCCTCTGGGGACACAGGGCTGGCGTGACCTCAGCTGGGGCTGCTCAGTCTGAGGGCCCTATCACCAGGCCACATGGTGCCTCCAGATTAAGGGTCTGTTTCACTCCCAGACGTGATAAATCTCCAGCTACAGGAAGCCCTGCGGTAAAAGAAGCCTCGATCCATATCTGAATCCCAGGTCAGAGCAGCAAAGCCAGGCGCTGGCGACGCAGCCTGCCTCCGGGCCCTGGCTTCTGCCCGACCCCACCTGCCTCCCTCTGCAAGCTTAGTTAGCATCGCTCTAGACACTGGCCGGTATTAGGAGACCCAAGGAAACTCAGAGACATCAGAGTCAATCTAGGCCTCTCCGAAAGGCTTTCTTCTGTGCTCGCTTGCCCACTCGGGCGTTTTCCTCACTGGCATTCAGTCCTCGTCCTTTGAGAACTGTTCTTCGATTTTCCTTGGAGAGCCCCCCTCTCTCCCCCTGGGTCTCCGTGTATGCGTCCTCCAGCTTTGGCTCCAAGTGGGTATGGGACCCAGGCCTAAGAGCGGGAGAGCCTGGACCTCCCCACACTCACCGTGGTAAGCAGGGCACTGGGGACCGCTTGGAATTGGCGGAGAAAGGTCTGGTTCTCCCTGTTCACTAAGCTGCGCCTGCAGGATGTGCTTCTGCCCGCTCATCACCGGGAGACCCCCCTGGAAATCTGACCCATGTGAAGAAGGTGCCCCAAGAGGTTAAGGCCAGTGTTCACTGTCTCAGGCTGTGTCCAGCCAACCCCCAGCTAGATCTTTGTGGACTCTTCAGTTTGTGGACCAAGAAGTTGCATCTCCACTTGAGACGCTTAGGTTGGGCCTTCTCCTCTTTCCTTTCTCCCTCCCTCCAGCCCTTTATCCCTCCCTCCTTCCTCCTTTTCTTCCTTCCTCATCCTCCTTCCCCCCCTTCCTCTTTCCCTCCCTCCTTCCTTTCTTCCTTCCCACCCTCCCTCTTTCCTTTCTTCCTTCTTTGTGATATTTTTCTTTTCCTTCCCTTCCATCACAGGCAACCAAAGAGCTCTAGTGGATTTTCCCCAGCTACAAGGGAAAAATTCATGTGCATTGAGAGATACAGCTTCTGCCTATATGGGGAGCAAGTTCTTCCAGAGAATTCTAGAAGGGGCCCCCAAAGTGGCCATGACATCAATGCATGAGGCTGCTGGCTTCTGAAATTAACAAATTAGTCTAAGAGAGAATCTTTATATAAACCCTGAAGAAGAGTGAAGGGTGTAGATGGAAAAGGAATTGCTTTTCTTGGACAGCAGTATGAAGAGAGCCGCCTGTGTAGCCAGCCCTTCGTATGGGCAGGCGGCCTCTTGAATCCCATTTTTATGACGGATCATAATTGATGCAGAGAAGCGCTGTCCTGTGTAAGCTTTTGCTGCAGCCTGGATGTGCCTAGGATGGCCAGGAACGAGTCCCCCACCAGCCAATACTCACTAAGTCTTCCTGAAAGAGGACTTTCAGGTCTTGAAATTAGATCTGCCCCTATTCTGGAACATTGGGTCCATGGAGCTGACCAAAGAACTGGAGCCAGTCAAGACAGCAGTTTGGAAGGAGCCAAAGTCAAGCCAATAATGGATGTTCCGATGGTCCTTCCAGGGAGTGGGCATGTAGGCCACCTTCACAACTAAGCCCCCAGGCCCTAGAACCCTCACCCAGGCCGTCACGTGGGGCCCATGCCAACAGGACCGTTTAGTACAATGGAGGCACGGTCACGTGCGCTCTGCGGATGCGGAGCCGGAAGCTGGTGGAGCGCCCACCGCCCTTTGTCTGTCTCGGTGATGAATGGTTGTTGACACGACTAAACAAAGGTATTATTAGTAGATTACATCTGAGAGGCTGGACTCTGCAGAAGGAGGGCAGCGAGAGCCTTAGGCCCTGCTCGCCTCCCAATTACGCCACAAAAGCCTAAACCACCAGGTCAGGGATAAAAGTGAATAAATGTTTCTAAATTCTTATCTTAAACACACTTAAGCTTAAAGCTATTTAACTGGGGCTTTAAAAGCATGTGAGCTTCGCGGAGCCCACTACCTGCCTCATTCTCTTGCTCTTATTTTTGCTTTTATCCTTTTAGTCTTGAAGAAGCCTAATTAGAAGCTTGAACAGGGCTCTCTCTCCCTGCCCTTAAATCAGTAATTGGCTTCAGTGCAGAGACTGTCAGGAAATTAACACATCACAACATGACAGCTGTTAATTTTTTCTCCTTATTTGTCATATGAATCACCGCTGATTTGCCGGAGCGCATAACAAATTAGTGGGCTGTAATCAGCGGCCTCCCTTCTGTGTGCTGCACCTTCTGGTTTTTTTTTCCCTTTTTCCCCCCTCTCTCTCTTTTTCTCTCTCCCCCTAAAGTCCATTACTTCACTGCCTCAGCGGAGACGACTCTTCCTAGGTGTGTCATTGTCAATAAATCAGAATAAGCAAATGCTAAAAGCGCAAGAAGCTCTTTAAACTTTGATGAAGGCTTTTAGTTACATTTTTAAACTTACACTCATAACTGGATTTTTTTTTTTTTAAATTGTCACTCCCTGGTTGTGATAGGACTGTCAGGCTTCCAGTCATTTCCTCATCCGACGTGCCAGGAAGGGAGGAACTCCAAGTGTCATTTGCACAAGTTCTGGCTGATGGAGAAGACATGGAAGAGGTTTTAAGGAGGGCACAGGGTGGGGTGGGCATCAGATTCCCACAGGGTCAGACCCTTCTGATGGAGGGGTTTGGGGTAAGTGAAGAGACCGGGCAGGACGAAGAGAAGTAGACTCTGAAAGCTCATCGCCCCAGCCCCTTCTAACCTGGCTGATCCATCGGGCTTCAGAATCGGGGGTCGAGCCTCAGTTACCTGCCTGGCAAAGGCAGCGGGGAGCACTGAGCATGTTCTAGGGCTTCACGCCTCACTCTGTCAAGTGGAAACAGCACTGGAGGGTCTTAAACCTAATACATGTGGCATCAGGAAGGAAAGGAGGCGAGGAAGGGGGACAGCAACTAGGTGGCTTCACAAGGTGGGGGTCCACTGTGGGCACAAAAGGGAAAAGCTTCTTCCTGCTCAGTCCAGACCTTCTAGACTAATCAGTCCTGATCTTGCCAGCGTGAATTCAGTAGGGAGTTAGTGGGAGCTTCACTTGAGGATGGGCCTCCAGAGAATCCTCAAGATGTTCATCTGGATATGATACACTGACTCTGGATGGGAGGTAAGAGAATTTCAGAGATGAATTTCTCCTTTCTTTTCTCCCACCCACCCATCAACCTACCCACCCATCCATCCAACTGCCCACCCATCCTTCTACCCACCCATCCTCCATCCCCCCCATCCAACCATCCACCCATCCACCCAACCATCCACTCACCTATCCACCCACCCATCCTCCCATCCATCCATCCATCTATCCATCCATTCGTCTGTCCATCTGTCGGTCCGTCCTTCCATCCATCCATTCTTCCGTTCATCTGTCCATCTGTCCATCTATCCATCCATTCATCCATCCACCCGTCCGTCCGTCCATTCGTCTGTCCATTTGTCCGTCCTTCCATCCATCCATCCATCCATTCATCTGTCCGTCCGTCCGTCCGTCCGTCCGTCCATCCATCCATCCATCCATCCAACTGTCCACTCACCTATCCATCCATCCGTCTGTCCATCCATCCATGCATCCATCCATCCATCCAGTATGCTTGGTATGTAGCAGCAGAATATGAGCCCTATTCATGAACAAGTGGGAAATAGGTCGGACATAGATGTCTATACCTCATAATCAGACACAGGAAGAAAATTACAGCCTGAGTGAAATAAATTCTTTAGACCCAATCCCCTGCTGGGTGGGATTCACAGGGACAGTGGAAGGCCTTTCTCCCTCAGCGTCACCATCAGCAACTGGGCTACCTGTCTGGCATGGGCCATAAGCAGCCTTTTCCTAAGAATTAGTCTAATGACTTCTTGTTCCGAGTTCTAATCTGTGCCACTTGAAAACTGGACTTAGCTTAGTGCATCAAGAGCGTTGTCTGGACCGCCACGCATGATACATACTCATTTTAGGAACAAGAATTCAATACATTGGGGCCTCCCTGGTGGCGCAGTGGTTGGGCGCTGCACTGTGGAGCTGTTGGCAGCAGCGACGCGAGTTCGAGGCCAGGCCGGGGAGAATCCCACATGGCGCAGCAGACCTCTCCTGCCTCACCCGCTGCTCCCCTCAGCACTGTATTTCTGATCTGCCTGTTCTGCTCCCCACTCTGTCTCTGGTGAAGCCTCTCGCTACCCCACAACTCTGGTCTGTACCCCAGCTTGTATGTATAAATAAAATAAATCTTAAAAAGAAAATTCAATATGTTAAGATTGTTCTTGAAGCATGTGCCGTTCTCAGGGAAACTGTGGTCATTTTAAAAGTGCTTTATCTCAACACCTCAGCCCTATTCTTTCTCCTTCCTGAGAGCTGAGATGCCCATCTCACGAGACACAAACTTGCCGGTCAAACATCCTGTTTGAATTGACGGGGCCATGAGATCTTGCTTATGTGAAAGTCACTGAAATCTTCTGGAAATAAAACAACTGTCCTCTTTTTCTCTTCCTGGTCATAGTTTATACACATTCAATATGTTTAAATACAGTTCATTATGCTACATCTTTATAAAACTCTCTGCTGAGAAAGTTTCTCTCTAATGTCATTTTATAAGCTGCAAGAAAGGATTTTTAAGCAAAATACCAATTTTACAATTACTCTGTCAAATCCTAATTTAAGGGGAAAAAATCACTCATCCGTTATATGATAGGGATGGCTTTCCCACTTAGACGCGGATTGACAGCAGGAAGCCTCAAGCTTCACAGAGACTGCAGCTGGGGGAGTCGCCACCCCAGGCTCAGTGATGGGTCAGCAGTGCCTGCCCGGCCGAGATGCACCCCCACAGGCGGGGGCCCTTGGCCAACTCTGGCACAGGCCCCAGCGGCACGTTGCCTCTGCAGACAGTGGACCCCGATGGAGGGAGTGTTTCCAGTGCTTTGTGAGGGTCCAAGAGGGGCTGGCCGTCTCCGAGGGGAGGCGCTCTGTCCCCCAGACTACTGGTACCCCCACAGCACATGCCAATGTCACCACAGCGCCATCCCTTGCAGGCGTCTAGCCTCAGGGTCCCCATCCCCACGAGCTGCTCTGCGTTTCCCTGCCTGTTCCATCACGTTCCTTTCCCTCCCAAATGGCTCTCAGAGGCCCTGATCCCCAGAAGCAAACCTCCGTAAGTCCCCCCGTTGTCTTCACTGTCTTAGCGCTGCTGTGGTTGAAGCCTGTCTGGGTGATACATTCCAGGGACAAGTTTCCTTAGTAAAGTCAGTCTTCCGTGCTGGCGGCTGCTCTCTCTTCCAAGCCTGGTGTATAGCAGGGTCAGGGGTGGTGTTGTCTTTGCTTCCCAAAACTTTTGGGGACCATTTTTTTTTTTGGCTTCTGTTCCAGAAAAAAGGCATCTTCTGACTGTGCCTCTACTAGATCCTGCTCCCCCAGGATTTACCGGTCTGCTGGGCTCTTGCCTCACCCATCAGACACCGTGAGAACTCCTTAGCATCTCCCCTTTCCCCACCCATCGTCTCACTGGGGGTGACTGCAGCCTTGCCCTGGATGGCCCATCACCGGTGGGCCTCACCGGCGCTGAGCCCCCGCTGAGCTCCAGACGTCCACACCTTACCCCACTTAAGCCACCCAAGTGTCTGGTCACCCTCAGGTGAATTACACCACTCCACCCCAAAATCATGATTCTTTCAAAGCTTAAATCACATTCTCAGGCTCAGTCCCTGTCTTAGTTCCCCTGGAGATTTTCTCATGTTGTACATTTTATGCTGTTTCATCAGGATTTCTGGGCCCTGATAACTACGCTCTTCCTTCCCAACGGTGCCTTCTGCCTTCGGCTTTTGTGTCTTCTTCTGACCTTCACTTTCTTTTGCTTCCACCATTCTTGGTGAGCATCTTCTACATCACCACTACTTCCATCGTCCCGAGTCCTCCATTGTCCTGAGTCCATCCGTTGTCCTCCCTTTATTTCCACTATGGCTGGGCAAGAATGTTGGGCAATGGGAGAAAGTTGGGAAAACAGGAGGCCTTGAAAATGCAAGTTCTCCGAGCTCAGCTGGCTGCCTCTCCAGGAGAGAAAATTATCCTCAGGGAATGTTCAAAACTTCTCTCCCATCACGTAGAAAACTCACCCCTTTCTTGTACTGGGAGTCGGGCCTCCTACTTTCCCTCTGCTCCGGAGTCTCCTACTCCTTACCCCCAGTCCACAGCTTGATGGGTTCACTCCTTTCCCACCTGTACTTTCAACCTTTCCCACTGTCCTTCCTATCAACAATTCAAGTCAGTTTCTCCCAACTTAATAATGAAAAAATCCCCTCCAGCTCTCATGCCTTCTCAAACAGTCAAGTTTCTAAAAGAGTTATCTGCACCGCAGAACCCCTTCCTCCCCTTTCTCTCCCTAAGTCATTGCATGATTTTTAATTTTTTAATTTATTTTTATAGATTTATTTATTTATGTATACAAGAGCTGGGGTGTAGGCCAGAGGTGTGGGGGGGGTGAGAGGATTCACCAGAGACAGAGCAGGGAGCAGAACAGGCAGATCTACTGAGATACACTGCTGAGGGGAGCAGCAGGAAAGACAGGAGAGGTCTGCTGCGCCATGTGGAAAGCTCCCTGGCTGGGGATCGAACTGGTGCAGCACTGGCTGCGGATAGCTTCATAGGCTGAGAACCAACCCATTGCACCACCAGGGAGGCCCATTGCATGTTTTTTTTTTTAAAGATTTATTTATTTATGCATACAAGAGCTGGGGTGCAGACCAGAGGTGCGGGTGATGAGAGGATCCACTAGAGATGGAGTGGGGAGCAGAACAGGAAGGTTGACTCAAGTACACTGCTGAGGGGAGCAGCGGGCGAGGCAGGAGAGGTCTGCTGCGCCATGTAGATCAGCTCCCTGGCCGGGGATCAAACTCGTGCTGCAGTGGCTGCTGATAGCTTCATAGTGCTGAGATTTAACCCCTGCGCCACCAGGGAGGCCCAGTCATTGCATTTTAAAGGCTTCTGCTCCTCCGTTTCACAGAATCTCCTCTCACTGGGATGCCAGAATGGTTGGAGACAGAGATGTTTTCAGTTCTTGGCTCACTGATTTTTTCTGCAAGCATGAAGCCATAGCTACTCTTCCCGTTTAACTACCAAGATTTGGGCTCCCCTTCTGGCCATCTCCTTTGGGGCTCCTTCAGATGTAACTTCTTTAGGAGTTCATTTTTTCTCTTTCTGCTTTACACACTCAGGTGTCAAGCTTGACCTTTTTTTGGCTTCAACTATCACCTCAAATCTAAATTTCCTGGACACTGAATCTTGGATAGATTTGTGAGTATCTCCAGCGTTAACCTGCCTTTTTGTTCCCCATCCTCATTTATTTGGGGTTCTTAAAGATCAGTGGTCAGAGGCCATCCTGGACCCCTTCCTCTCCAGTACAGCCATTGTCCAGGCGGCCACCAAATGGTGCAATTCCATCATCTGCCCTTTCTCACTGTCACCGTGACCCAGTTCCCCACTGTGCTTCCTCTCGCCTGACCTACATACAGCAGTAGCATCCTTGCTAGCCCCCCCAAATAGCCACTATCTCTTCCACACTGCAGCCAGGATTATCTCCCTTAGTGCAAATTTGCCCTTGCAATACACAGGCTGGGTCACTGCAGCCAAGTACCCCTACCCAACTCGGCACTCTTCAAGGACCTTTATGAGGGGCGTCTCCTGCCTGCGTAGGCTGTGCCAGCTTTGCCACTCCAACTACATTCAGACTCCAGAACTCTGACTCGATGTTCTCGAAAGTTTCCCCAAAATGTTAATATACAGTCTGCCTCCAGCCTTTGTCCATGCTGTTCCCTCTGGCTGGGATTCCTTTGTCAGCCACTTACCCTTCAGTGTGAGGCTGCAACACTGCCCCTCCTCCCCCAACTCACACCTCAGCGTCTGGAGCCTGGGGCCCTTTCCCGGGCCAGCACAGCTGCTGATGTGACAGCGCCAATCACATGCCGTGTTTTGGAGTCTTGCCACACCCCACCCTTCCCCCAGGTAGACAATGCATCGCCCAGGGCAGAAGCCAGGTACTCCGTAGCCCGACACCCGGCATCCTCCATCACATGCCTTAGAGGTCCCCATCCAGGGTGAAACTTTTTATGCCCTGAAAGTCAGTCTCTATCTTGGGCTTCAGCCTTTGGAATTAAAATTATTTTAGGGGGCCTCCCTGGTGATGCAACGGGTTAGGTCTCAGCACTATGAAACTATCTGCGGCCACTGTAAGCGCGAGTTCGATCCCCACCAGGGAACTTCCCACATGGCGCATTTTTCTTGAGTCCTTTTACCCCAAGACCTCTCTTGTCTCGCCCGCTGCTCCCCTCAGCAGTGCATTTCAGTAGATCCACCTGTTCTGCTCCTTACTCTGTCTCTGGTGAATCCTCTCACCACCCCACATCTCTGGCCTACACCCCAGTTCTTGTATGCATAAATAAATCTTTTAAAAAAATAAAAAATAAAGCTATTTTCTGAACATCTTTCCGTTGTTATCACATGTTCTGAGACGGCTGGGTAAGTGGAATTTTCTCTGTGCTCACAAATAAAAACGTGTCAGTACCTAGGGGGATTTCTCACCACAAGAAACTAGCCAGCTGGGGAATCCTAGCTCCCAGCAGCCCTGTTGGGCCCCGCAGCAGCCCAGCAGGGCTGTGCCCGAGGCTACCCCCTCACATATTTCTGGACCCGCGCTGGTATTCTGGAGAAGGCCTCTCCAGATTCTTTTCAGTTCAGCTGTTCCTGCAACCTTAGCACCCACAGAAGGAAAAACTGAGAAATGATTTCCAGATCAGAGCAAAGTAAGGCAGGATGGAAGGGGAGAGAAAGTCAGTTATTAGGCAACATCAAAAGTCGGCCTGTGCTGTTAAGGCAAAAATAAACAAAGCACATAAAAAACCAAACAAGACAAAAATGTTCATGAACTGGGCCGACCCAACCCAGACCACCCAGGTTGCCGAGTTCAGCAAATGTCAGTGGCTCCACCCCACCGAGCCCCGCCCTTCCCAGCACTCCCCAGGGGCAGGCCTGAGAGGAGCAGAGACCCCCGGGCTGCAGGACCTCCCAAAGCAGCTCAGAGAGGTCAGGAGTGGGCGAGGGCCCCCAGGGCCACCTCAGTTTCCCTCTGCTAGAAAAGCTCATTTTTCTTGAGTCCTTTTACCCCAATGAAACTTGAGCGGAGGTGGGGTCGTCTCTGGGGAAAGCAGCATTCTTTGAAAAGGAGTATTCAGGCTGCATTATCCTTTCATAATTAAAAACAAACTATTGCTTTCCTAGCAAACTTGAGAGAAAGTGAAGTCCAATCAAAGCATCTGGCCTCTTTGGGGAGCAGAAGATGGAGTCCTCATTAGCTCCTGCAGAGCGCGTGGGTCAGGGAGAGAGGGGCAGGGGAATTGCATTTTATTTATTTGTGTACTGATTTTTCTGTCCCATTCCATCAGAAGGGAAGGGTAGAGGTTAGCACATTTTGCTCATCTCTGTACCACCAACACCCCGGCTTGGACCTGATACATAGAGTATATGTGCTGCATGAATGGGTGAATGAGAGAGAATGAATGAATAAAGGAATGGATGCGTATAAACCCTACAGTTGCAGAGACCAGACTTTCTCATCTGGCGCAGCGCAGGTGGACACTCAATATTTGCTGTGGACTATTTATCAAAACTGAACATCAATCAAAAGAGAATGATTCCTGAGGTAGCTTCTCCAGAGCATGACTTAGGCTGTGTCTGACACACAGGCCCGTAGAGGGAGAGCTGCCTGCAGCCTCCAGCCAGTCAGACACCAGGTTCTCGCTAGGCTGAGGTGCCTGAGCCCCACGCAGCCTGCCCCGGGCCTCTCAAGCTGCTCCCGGCCTCATCCCAGGGGGAGCTTGGCCACAGTGTGTGTGCTAAGACCAGGCCTCCAAGAGAGGACACAGACTTTCCCTCTTGAGGCCCTGGGCCCTGTGCCCCCTCCGCCCTCCATAGCAGCCACACCTGAGGCTCCTCTCCTGGAGCTCGCCTGCACACATGCTTCTGGATTGTGAGTGAAATGAAACCGGTGGTGTCAGGTGCAGGCCGAGGCCGACTCAGAAAGTACTGCTGGAGGTCAGGCGGCAGCGGAGACCTCAGGAAGGCCGTGCAGAAGAGCAACGCTGCAGCTCAGCCCCGGCCTGGCTGAGAAGTCCTGGGCAGCTGGAACAGCGGGGACAAAGGCCTGAGTGTGAGCTATAAACTGGTACTTTCGGGGGGCTAGGGGTGTCAGTGTTTCTGGAGTATAGCAGGCGACATGGGGGCCACGAGTTAGCCTTGGTTTTCAGTGACTGAAGGAACTAAGGAATCTTTTGGAAACTTAGGAAAATGGTCAACTCCCAGGAAAGTTAACCTTTTCCTCAAGCCCCAGCTTGAGTGTTACCTCTTCCAGGAAGCCTTTGCTGCTCCTCGAATTTGTGAGCTGCGCTCCTCCCTGCCCACAGGTCTCTAGAAGCTTCTCCATGCCCTCTTTCAGCAGCTTACCCAGCCACTTCTTTGCAGCATTGTGTGCACTTGAAGGCAAAGGCATCTCCCTGGCCATCTTGGGTCTCCTGTGCCAGCTCAGGTGCCTGACTCCCGGGAGTCCTCAGGGGACACTGTGACAAGTGGACAAGGCTGGCCAGCAGTTTGGACACAGGAAACACAAAGAAACCAGAGAGAGAATGAAGGTGATGGAGGAGGCCTGGGAAGAACAGCAAAGAGCACCGACCTCCCCCTTCCGGGCTCAGCTCAGTGGGGCTGGCTCTCGAGTTCCCTGACATCATGTGTTCCATTTTAGGGACAGACCACATGTTCCATATTTGATAAAAAAAAAAAAAAAGTCGAGCTAAAGGAGCAGATGTGAACAAGGGGAATGAAAATGAATGGAAAACTGCTTGAAATGCCGCAAGAGTGATAAAAGCAAAGGTTTTCATTTCCCACTTGTTTGACTCAGGAACGAGGAACATTCCCCGGCACCCAGACTTGTAGACTGCTGAAAAGCAGAACTCGCCCCTAAAGCACTCCCAGCGACAGGCCCCAGGATGCCAGCATCCAGGGTGGGAGACAGCTCACGGCTGAGCTGTAGCTCTGGCCTGTCTCTGCCTACTCACCACCCTCGTCTCTTCCCCGGTAACTTTTGTCCTTACAGGCCATTTGTGGGCTGCCCAGGCTGGTTTCCTCGGAAGTGCACTCTTTTTTTTTTTTTTTTTTAAGATTTATTGATTTATGCATACAAGAGCTGGGGTGTAGGCCAGAGGTGTGTGTGGGGTGGGGGGCAGTGAGAAGATTCACCAGTGACAGAGTGGGGAGCAGAACAGGAGGATTGACTGAAATACGCTGCTGAAGGGAGCAGCAGGCAAGTCAGGAGAGGTCTGCTGCGCCATGTGGGAAGTTCCTTGGGCGGGGATTGAACTTGTGCTGCAGCAGCTGCCAGTAGCTTCATAGTGCTGAGACTTAACCCCTTGTGCCACCAGGGAGGCCCCTCTTTTAAAAAAAATCCTATTTATTTTATCACAACATAACATTTCTCCCTTCAGGTGCCGTCACCATAATTTTCACACCATCAAAGCATCCACGGTCCTCCACCTCCCTCCATCACACGCGCCCCCCCTTCTCTACTATTTCCCTCTTCTTTCCCTTCCCCCACCCCTCCCGAATATCTCAGATCTATTGTCTGCTTTCAAGGGACAGTCTTATAGTTTGTCTTTATATGATCTTTTGTTTGGTTTCTCTAGATTCCACAAATAAGTGAAACCATCCTGCATTTATCTTTCTCCTTCTGGTTCACTTCACTTAGCATAATCCCTTCTAGCTCCATCCATGTTGCCACAAATGACATTATTTGTTGCCACAAATGAGTTTATTTTTTGATGGCTGAATAGTATTCCATTGTTTATATAGACCACATCTTCTTGATCCACTCATCTGTTGTGGAGTATTTAGGTTGTTCCGTATCTTGGCTATTGTAAATAGTGCTGCAATAAACATAGGGGTGCAGATTTCCTTTCAAATTAGTGTTCTTGTGTTCTTTGGATAGATACCAAGGAATGGAATTGCTGGGTCATATGTTAAATACATTTTTAGTCTTTTGACAAATTGCCACACAACTTTCCATACTGGCTGGACCATTATACATTCCCACCTTTTTCTCTACATCCTTGCCCGTACTTGTTTGTGTTTTTTTTTATTGTGTTTTGTTTATTTATTTATTTATTTATTTTTATATGGGCCATTATCACTTGTGTGAGGTGGTATCTCATTGTAGTTTTGATTTGCATTTGCCTAAGCGATGATGAACATTTTTCAAATGTCTGTTGGCTGGCTGCATGTCTTAGAGAAGTGCCTATATAGCTCTTCTGCCCATTTTTTGATTGAGTTGACTTTTTTTCTTTTCGTTGAGTTGTATAAATGCTTTGTAGATCTTCAATATCAATCAGATGTATGGTGTGCAATACTTTCTCCCATTAGAAGTGTGTCTGTTTTGGTCGCTGTCTTTTTTGTTGCACAGAAACTTTTTAGTTAAAAATGGAAAAATATTCTCTACTCATGGCTTGGAATAATCAATATTGTCAAAATGGCCTTTCTCCCCAAAGTAATTTATAGATTTAGTGAAACCCCAATAAAAAAAAAAACCCAGTGGCATTCTTCAAAGAAATAGAATAAAGATTAATAAAATTCATATGGAGCCACAAAAAAAACAAAAACAAAACTAAATAGCTAAAGATTTCCTCACTAAAAAGGGAAAAAGTCGAGGGCTCACACTTCTGAACTTCAAAGTATACCATAAAGCCTTGATAATTAAAACAGCACAGTACTGGGGAAGAAAAGACACACAGATCAATGGAATAGAATTGAGAGGCCAGAAATACAACCACACATTTATGAAAAACAAATACATGACAAAGGAGCAACACATATAAATTGGAACAAGGAAAGCCTCTTCAATAAATGGTGTTGGGAAAACTGGGCCATTATCTTACACCGTACACAAAAAACAACTCAAATTGGGTAAGACTTGGATGTAACACTTAAAACATAAAATGCATAGAAGAAAACAGGCAAAACACTCCAAGATATAAACCTCAAAAACATCTTTGCAGATTCATCTCCAGTAGCAAGGAAAACAAAGGAGAAAAGAAAATAAGTGACTGGGGAAATGCATTCTTGAAAAGGACTTTGCTAGCAATTGTCTTGGGATGACATCTATGGCAAGGAAGGGAAAGGAAAGAAGCTGAGCTGTGATGCCATCTCAGTGGAATTCCTTAGCCTACATTTCAGAGAGTTCTGGAGATAGAAGGATGACTCAGAGCTGTCCAGCCCTGGGTAGGAGTTCCAGGCCTATATACACCCCTTCACCACCCATCATACCTAGAAAAATATGGGCAAAGCCCAGGCAACTGCACAATGGGCTGAGAGCTGAGAGTTGTCTGCTGGGGGTGCTCCCAACAACTGGGGGACTAATTCTCGACTCCAGATGGGAAGTGTGAGCACCCTAGCCCAGTGTCCACCATAATGGGGTTTAAAATGATATCAGCTCGGGTAGCAGCCAGGATGTTGGGCTTGACAGGGAGCAGTGGAGAGGAATACAAGTTGAAAACCAGTTAATTCTTCCCCATTCATGCCTCTTGCCTTCAACACACTCATCACGGAAAGGAACCAAGGGTCAAATTTAAGAGTATTGACTCAAATGGCCCACATCCAACAAATACAGGCTTCCCATCTGGAAGTCCTTCCAGATGGCAGCCTGGGAGAGGACAAGGGAACAGCTCGGGGTTACAAGGGGAATCAGTGTTGTACAGGGGGACAGCCTAATGTTTCTGTCCCCCACCTTTCTGGCCCAAATCTTGTAGAGGACCACAGTCTTCCCCATCCAACACTTCATAACTATCCTACAATTCCAACCCTCACCAGGACTCCTTAAGTTTTACATTATCTGGTTTCTGCCCCTCTTCCACTTTGATCTTTCACTGGCCCAACCTGGCGCATTTTGTTCCAGCTGTAATGGTCTCCTTTCTGTTCCTCAAACATGCCAAGCTCATTCTTCACTCAAAGACTTGGCACTTGCAGTTATTTCTGCATGGAATAATCTCATAGACATTCCACCCTGGTGGATTCAGATCCAATCAGATGCTGCCCCCTCAGGGGATCTTCTCTGCCTTCTCCTCTCTAGAGAAGCCCCTTTCCTTCTTCTTTGCTTTCTTCTTAACATCTATTACTTTCTGGAATTATTTGGTCTTGTGTTTATGTTCATCTTCCTAGAATATTAGACAGGAATATAATCTCATGATAGTCCTTAGGACAGGGTACATAGTAAGAGTTCAGTAAACATTTCATGAGCGAGTGAATGAATATGCAAACCGGTGCATTCACTGCTTTGTGGATCAAATCCAAAAACGAAGCTAAATGAATGGCATTCATTTTTACAAACGGATAACAAGTCAGCCCAGGATTCCAGCCGCAAGAGCCCTCCTTGGTTCCTGGCAGGGAGATTGAGCTCCAATTTGGACCATTGACCATTTCCTCCCAGATTTAGGCACTGGATTCGCTGTGATAAATGGCCTGAGCCCCTCGTTGCATTTAATGGCAAACCCTGATCCAAGTGGAAGTGCAGCCAGGTGGCTCATGGGAGCCCTGGATATGACTTCCAGATAGACCACAAAAGCCGGAGCAGCGAACACTGTTCCAGATACATTAGCTCATAATCCCCAGGAAGTGCTCACTTCTGGTGAAGGAAGGGGAGGCTCCCCTCTCCATGAGCACTAATGGCCACAGTTAATCCTCATCCCAGTGAAAGATTCTTGCCCATGCGTCTGGAGAAGCTTCATCAACGTCAGCACTCGTGTCCAATGCAGAGAGAGACAATCGCCTGGAGAGCATCCGCTCAGCAGCCTTCCTGGGTTATGGATGGCATGAGCACTGTCGAGAGTTGTCCCATGCAGCTGGGGTCGCCCCACGCAGCCACCCAGCTTAACTCACCTGCCTGCACTGTGGCCACTCCTGGATCGCTCTCCCCAGCAGGGACACGGGAGGCTGCATCACATGTGGGGTGTGGGGGCTGCAGTCCAAGGTGCCTGTGCGGCTGGTTCAGCCTTCCAAGTTCTTCTCAGTGGAGCTTCTCAAGTCTCCTCCCATCTCCCCCTCTGCTCCTTTGTCTTCTTCTTTTTCTTCCTCAAGCCTTTGAGAACATCTTCTGGACCTGGGACTTCAGCCTCTGCTTTTTGCTCTCCTCTCTGGCTCAGCTCCGCTCACCAATGAAACATCAAACCTCTTTGTCACTACTTCTAAAATTTCACCCGGGACTTTTCCTCTCAGCTGCTTTTGGAGAGTCCAGATAAGGCTTCCCAAACAGCAATCTGTGCGCTCATGTCCATGCTAAAGTATAACATGAAAATAAAGGCTGAGGGGTAAGTTTTTATAGAGCTAAATTTATTTGCTGTAAGGACCGTCAAAAGAGATGTCTTATTTGGAAAGACTTTTTTCATTAACAAAATAGAGATGGTTGCTACTTAGTGAAATTTTTTTGAGGATTTATTTATGCACACAAGCTGGGGTATAGGTGAGAGGTGTGCGTAGGGGGGGTAAGAGGATTCACTAGAGACAGAGTGGCGAGCAGAACAGACAGAGTGACTGAAATACACTGCTGAGGGGAGCAGCGGGCGAGACAGGAGAGGTTTGCTGTGCCATGTGGGAAGCTCCCTGGCTGGGGATCGAACTCGTGCTGCAGTGGCTGGGGACAGCTTCACAGTGCTGTGACTTAACCCCTTGCACCACGAGGGAGGCCCGCTACTTAGTGATTTTCATGTACTCATCTGACCAAATCAAATGTTGGCAACCTCAAACTGGCCTCACCATTTTTATTGTGTCTGTTCTCCACGAGCATGCCAGAGCCTGCCCACCTGTTCCTGCCCAGGGTACATCCTGCTGAAGTCCCGTCAACTTCTTTCCTGGTCCTGGGTCCCACAAACTAGTTCTCTGGGTTTTTTTTACCTAGTCATAGTCGCATCAGCCTCTTGGCCCTGGAATCTCCAGCTGGAACCATTTTGGGTTCTTCTTTATTCATGGACCACCTACATTGGTTCTTTCCCCTCCACTTCTTTGGGGTCCATCTCTTTTTCCTCATGTCGTTGCCACCTCAACATTCAGAGACACATCACCTCACACTAAAATCAGAGAAGATCTTTCAACTACCCCCATCAGCCACTGAGCTGTCCCTTCTGCCCTAATCCACGTGCGCAAACTGGCATGCCAGAGTGTTCAACGTCTGCCTCCAGCTGCACGGCACAAACTGGGGCCAGTGGGCCTGTTCCCAGTAAAGACACACATGAGGTACAGAGGGTTAGGGGGTTTTCCTTCTTTTCTGGGGGGAGGTTACCCTCCCCCATATATGTAGGTGCTCTTAGACCTGGCTACGCTGGGTGTGCACCTTGCAGGTCAACACATTTCTGGAGCTAGGGCAGGGGGTCCCCTCCTAGATGACTAGATGACTGCCCCCCCTCTCCCGTTTATCCCTGCACATGACTGCCCCCTACTGAAAGTCGGCAGGCACTCCTCCCCGGGCTGCCTTAGCCCCTTCATGCTTCCAAGCCGGGCCACTCCACACAGAGCAAAGCGGAAGAGTCAAGTTAAGAGGCCACATCAAGCTCCCCTCACACGTCCCTGAGTCACACAGCCCTTGGCTTCCCTTTCTGTGCAATGGGGAGAGGGTTTTTTATCTCCAGAGGATGATGAGACATCATGCTTAGGAAGTGCGTTTTTTTTTTAAGGTTTTGAGCTCCTTGGAGAGCAGGTAACAAAAATTCAAGGTGTTATTATTAGAGAGTAAGAAATTTTGTTCTATGCTAATTAAACTCACACCTTACTGCTTTCCACACGGGAAGAGGCAGTATGACAACGTGACACGCCAGCAAGCAGGAAGAACTCAGCACGCGAGTCAAGACAGGCTGACTGCGCGCCGGCCGTGATGTGTGTGCAAATCTGCCTTCCCTCTCCTTCCTCCCGTCCGCGCGGACCGCGACATTTGCGCAGCGGCTGATGGAGCTCTCGGCTCCGCGCGAGCATTGACTGTTCTCTGCGCCTGTTAAGAAGTTGTCAAGCTGAGGTCAGGCAGGTGAAGATTTAGTAAGGCAGCCGACAAAGTTTCGCCGCCACTGGGTTGCCACCACTTACGGAAGCGCCTGCGGGACGGACGCACGTGAGAAAGCGCCTGGTCCTGCAGAGGCTCAGCGTGCGCCGGCGCGGGCATTGCTTCCTCGCAGCGCCAGGCTCCTGGGACCTGGGCCAGGGCCCACCCGGGAGAGTGGGCGCCGTGCTATTGATCCTGCTCCCTATCTTCAGGAACAATTGCAGAAGAAACACCATTTTCCCCCCTGCTTTCTCCAGGGCCGAAGAGGAGACTATCCATGGAAGGTAATGGAGCTGTCACAGAGGAAAGAGAAGTGGAAATTCACGGTTCTCTTGTGAGGCAAAGACATCTGTGTTATTGCACCCTAAGCCAATAGTTTTTAAAACAAAGTCATAAAACAAGCTACTGTATATAGGTGAGGGGGGAAGCCACGCAACTCCCCCCCCCCCCCTTTGTGGGCTTGGGAAAAGAAACAAGCCTTATTACAAAAAGAAAAAAAAAAAGAAAGAAAGACTAAAGGGAAGAGCGGGCTGGTGATCACCGTCACAGACTCCTGGGATGAGGCTGAAGCTGAGAGGCGGCTGATCCCCCGGTGCTGCTGCTTTTTCTTTTTTTTTTTTTTAAGATTTATTTATTTATACATACAAGCTGGGGTACAGACCAGAGGTATGGGGCGGCGAGAGGGTCCACCAGAGACAGAGTGGGGAGCAGAACAGGCAGATCAGAAATACGCTGCTGAGGGGAGCAGCGGGCGAGGCAGGAGAGGTCTGCCGCGCCATGTGGGATTCTCCCCGCCGGGTGTGGAACTCACATGGCCGCTGCGGACAGCTCCACAGCGCAGCGCTCAACCGCTGCGCCACCAGGGAGGCCCCTGCTGCTGCTTTTTTCCAGAAGGAAGGGGTAAGCTTTGCCGTGGGAGAGAAGGAGCGGCTGAGGGAAGGCATGGAGTGATGTGAAAAACGAGGGACAGGGAAGGTGCAGGGCCATGTTCCTCCTTGGCTTGAACCCGGGAAGGGGTACATGGCTAGCCACACCCCTGCGCCGAGCTTCCCTGCATCCCTGCATTCACAAACACCCGTTCAATTTCCAAAATCACTCCCAGAGGCAAGCCACGCGGTCCTCATTTTGCCAATGGAGAAATGTCACCTTGTCAGTGCCAGTGTCAGGTGCGGGCCTTCTGATGGCAAACCCAGGGCCTTTAGAAAAAGACAGCACCCCTGACGACAGTGATGGCTACAGTGTTGTGACAGGAGAACTCCGGGGACCACATCTGAGTGGAGAATTCAACTACTGTCCAAAAATGAACAATGGTGCAAGAAAATTAATGAATTTAATAAATCTAAAATATATGTGGGCCCCTCTGGTGGTGCAATAGGTTGAGTCGCAGCACTGTGAAGCTATCAGCAGCCACTGCAGCGTGAGCTTGATCCTCGGCCAGGGAGCTTCCCACATGGCGCCCGCTGCTCCCTTCAGCAGTGTACTTCAGTGGATCCGCCTGTTCTGCTCCCCACTCTGTCTCTGGGGAATCCTCTCACCCGTCCCACACACACCTCTGGCCTGCACCCCAGCTCTTGTATGCATAAATAAATAAATCTTTAAAAAAATAATAAAAATAATAAAAAATATGGAACATCTTCTTTTTCCAACTTCTCAGTCAAACTGCATGTGCTACCCATCCCGGAAGTCCACTCACCTCTGGGCACAGTGGGGGGCACCGATCTCATGCAAAGCTATGTGAGGCACCAGGGCCCATTACTGTTCAGTAGGGCCTGCTGGGTTTTGTCTCCAGCCTGCTGGCCAACTGCTTCGTAGCAGGTCTGACTGGGAGCATTTAGAAAATGGACCCATTAGTTCAAACAGGGAGTTGTCTTCTGTGTTTGTTTCTAAGAGGTGCAGTAGCCTTGGTGCCTTGGAACCACAGAATTTGGAATCGAAAGGAGCCCCAGTGCAACCTGCCCTCAGCTGGAGGATCAGTTCCCTGCCTGCCTGAGCAGGGGGGCCTGGCTCTGGGCACTGGAGAGGGCATGCAGTCTGCCCAGCCACAGGCCCAGTGAAGGGTGCAGCGTCCTCTGTACCAGGTAGTGCCACTCGGTGGCCTGGCCATAGTTCATCAGGTCAGGTGAGGACCCAAGTGCAATAGTCCATAGTCTGACTGCTGACCAGTAAAGGGGTGGATTGTAGGGTAAAGGACGAAATTGGACTTCTGGTGGTGAACTATTGCATTCTATGCAGATGTTGATTTTTAATGATGCACACCTGAAACTCACAGACGGCTACTTCAATTTAACATAAAAAAGATGAGCTGAGCCAGCTTCCTGTCAACATCAGGAGTAAGAAAAATGTAGGTGGGCAGAGGAGATCCTGCCAATTAGTACTGAGTTTCAGGTAGGGAGGTGTGGTTTGAAGTAGAGCCATAATGACAGCCCCAAACCAGTGCAAGCTAGTTTTGAGGAACAGAAAGTTTGAGAAGGAAAAGAAGTTGACTAGATGCAGGGTAGGATGCAGAAGATCAGCAAAGTGGGGCTGCCTCCTGCTAGAGGTGAATCCCCATGTCACCAGGGTGGTTTAATCCCAGTACAAGGTAGTGTGGGCAGGGCTGGGATGGCTGCATACAGTTGCACATGATGTACACTGAACAAAAATGACATTAATTCATCCACTGTTGGTGGCACCGAGCCTGTGTTCCAGAACCCTGGCTATCCATTGGAGGGTTATGGCTGGTCCCCAGCTCTGCATCTGAGCGGTGATGTTAATCCTAAAACTTAGTGTCCCCACCTATGAAATGGGATAACAGCCAGTACTATCTGCCTCAATGAAAACACCTAGAATTTTTTTAAAATATTTATTTACTTATTTATAAATTTATGCATATAAGGACTGGGGTATAGGCCACAGGTGTGGGGGGGTGAGAGGATTCCCCAGAGACAGAGTGGGGAGCAGAACAGGTGGATTTCCTGAAATACACTGCTGAGGGGAGCAGTGGATGAGGTAGGAGAGGTCTGCTGTGCCGTGTGGGTCAGCTCCCTGGCCGGGGATCAAACTTGTGCTGCAGTGGCTATTGATAGCTTGATAACACTGTGTCTTTAACCCCTGCACCACCATGGAGGCCCATAAAACACCTAGAATTTTTATGTTGCCTGCTCTCCAAGGAGCCCAAAGCCTTAAAAAAATGTACTTCTTTGGTTGTCCCACACTATAGAGCTAAATATCTTATCTCCATTGCACAGAAAGGAAGACAAGGCAAAGGGTTACTAGTGATTCAAAGGGGACTCAAAGCAAAGAGGAGATTGTAGATAGGAAGAGGCATCCCCCCAAAAAAAAGAACATGCAAATGTAAGTGTAAGTGTTCTCATTCATTCTCTTAAATAAAAAGCATTCCTTGCATGACCATCAGGCAGATTCAGCAGATGGACAGGAAATGAATGGTCCTGGGAGGCCCCAGGTCATAGGAGACGAACTTACCTTCTGGCACCAGGCTGGCGTGTGCTACCCCACCCAGCATCCCTCACAGCCTGGGCCCCGTCCCCGTGAGCGTGGGTAACAGGCTCTCAGCAACCCTTTTCCACAAAGGGCACGTCTTCTCCGGGAAGCTCTGCCTCAACCCCCCTCATCAGCCCGGCCCGGCCCATGACTGATGACAAGAAGGTCAGACATGTGGCCTCCAGGTGTGGCTTGTGATCTAGAACCCTCTCCCTGTTTCCAAGACCAAACCTGGAACCCATCCCCTAGGCCCTCTGCCCGGGAAGCTTCCTCTCTGTGTTACAGGCAGAACCCTTAACAATCCTACTCCCAGGGCCGCTTGCCCGCCAAGAAGAGGCTGCCACATGGGACCCTGTGTTTTCTCCATTTTCTCCAGTTCTCTGGCTGTGAGTCTGCGGGTGTCCAGGCCATTCTGTGCACCCACCCCAGCTCTGTCAAGCTTCCTGCTGTTACGTGTGAGAGGGATTCCAAGAGGCCAGTGATGGATCTTTCCCAAGTCCACTGAATAGATTGTTTTGGGTTTTTTTTGAGTTTGTCCTCATTTTCAATATACAAGAGTCTCTTCTCCACCCTTCATGCAAGGTATTCTGAAGGAGCCTGAGGAAAAAAAAGAAGAATCTTTGCAATGTATATTAGTAACATTTAATTAGCCTTGGATTACTTATTAAGTGACATTATCCCTATTATGTCTGTCACAGATGAGCGACTACATATTGTCTATGGTTTATAGGCCTGAAGTTCTCCACTGAGTGTCACAAATTCCCATTATGTCCCCAGTGCTGGGCTTTACGCTTGGAATCTGAGTGGAGGCGACTCGGCCCCTGCCCGCCACCAGCTGTTTCCCCATTGACCCGGCGATGAGGTCGGGTTGGCTCAGCCCTCCGTGGAGCCAAGGCAGAGAGCTCATTAGTGTCGCACTCTTGCTGGGGGGTTTTGGCTCTTGGGGGAGACGCAAGCCACTGAAACTGGACAGTCTCCTCCGGAGCTCCATCCTCAGAAGTGAGTGCCGCTCACTCAGGCCTCAGCCATAACACACGAGGCGGCCCTTGGAGAGCAGGCTCCAAGCCCTCCGTCATCATTGCGAAAAGAGACTTCCAGGGAGGAATTGCAGCAAGCGCACAGCCCACAGCTGCAGCCCTGAAGCTTGTTATGGGGGAGGCTTCCCCGGGGTACCGCAGGCAAGAACCCCGTGGAACAGGAAGGTCCTTTTTACCCAAGTGCTCGATAAATCTCCTTTCTCCCACCAGCCTTCTTCAAAGATGCCCTTTACATGGAAGCTGGAGGGCTCATAAAGATGTTGCCAGCTACTGTGCCAGGTTAAGGGGTGCCCGGCTCGTCACCACTCCCCAGTCAAGGTCTTCCACAAGGTAGGTGGACCCCATAATCCTCAAGGCTCATGGTGCCTGAAATCCATTCTTCAGATCGCTTTTTCTGTTGAATTCATCACGGCCTTTTAGAAACAACACCCCCCCCCCCAAACTCAAGCCACTAACTGAAACGTAAATAAGCTCTCTAATTCCCTGTATATAGGAGATTTGAAAACACTGAGGAAAAGCTTCCCAGAGGTCGGGCTCAGCGTGGGGGTGAGATCCGAGATGGGCCTGGACAAGGGAAGAGGCAGGCAAAGTGGACAGGGGAGCAGCAACTCCAGAGGACGTGTCCACAGCGGGGCCAGGAGGAAGAGGGAGGCTGAGGCCATTTCTCCCTGTCTCACGATTTCCTCCAACTGCAACCAAGCTTTTGTACAACTGGAAACAAAGCAAATTCGCAAGCTAAATGTAAGCAAAACACAACCGCAAAGCAAATTGAAGTCAAAACCAGTAAAAACCAACAAAATTTAAGTCAAGGAATTTAGTTCGGCTGACCTGTCCTGCTCTGAAGTACAAGGTCATTCACAGAGTCCAGGGCAGTGGGTGCTGCTTAGTGGGCTCGCTCCCTGTGGGCCCTGGAACCACGCCCCTCCTGACAGCGCCACTTTCACTTTCACACGCATGGCCCGGCGCATGTCACAGCCCACCTGGAGGGTGTGCTCCACGTGTCCTCTTTTGTTCTGCCACAACTGCGATTGTCCTACTTTGGCAAATTGATCAGACCATAAAGGAAGCATGGGCTCTGACATCACACAGTGCCTTTCAGAAGGGGCTTATGTAATGCGTGCGGACATAACTTGCTACCAATTTGCAAATCGATGCTTGTGATCTAGAGATTAAAAGCTGTACTGTGAGCGATCACTCGAACCTCCTTTTCATCCCCACCCTTCACCTCATCCCAGGTAAGCACCACCTGGGCAGGTTAGGAGGCACATGGTAAAGGGTTAGGCGTGTGTCTCCTAGAACCCAGCAGCCCAAGGGGGTGAGTCCTCACTCTGATATTATGCTGTGCAAACTTAGGACAGTGGCTTCGCCTCTCTGTGCTTTAATTTCCCCCTTGGTGGGGAATGGGGATCAGAACAGTAACTGCCCCATAGGCTTTTTGTGAGCATTGTAGGCATGTTAATGTATGTAAAATATTTAGAACGGTGCTGCCACGACGTTAGCACTGTATAAAATTAACAAGCATTATTCTTAGGTTGATGTGGTCTTTCTAGACCATTTGTACACACTTTCTTACGTATAAATATATTCAGTATGTTTTGCGGGGTTAAAAAATATTAAGATGAAATCATGCTCTGTGAATTACTCTGCAACTAGCTTTTCCTCTAAATAATCCATGAGTTTGAACATTTCCTCCCCTGCACATCCCCTACCCATCGGCCAACAGGATCCTGAGTAGCTTTTACAGACCCATGGAGCTGGGAGTGGCTCACTCCCGTGGTGCGCTCGGCCCAGCCTTTAGAGCATGACGGCGCAGAAATCCCAGACGCTGATTTGGTTCAGCTCAGGAAGCCCTGAGCCCTTTCTGCTACGGAATTTGTGGACCAGGACTGAGCTTTCCTAACTGACGTGCATTTTCAATGCAGTAGGCACTGAACTACTCTGAGAAGGTTTAGCCCATGTCTGCGTGTGCCTGTGTGCCCAGGCACGCCTGCCAAGCATCACGCTGGAATCGTGCTAGCTCCCGCAACAGGCACGCATGGACTGCCTATGTGGGAGCAGACAGGGGCAACCACTCTGCCTTCGACATAAAGAGATCCCTGTGATGGGTCAACCGCCACCATCTCTGCCATGTCATGTCTCTCGCCCTCGCTCCTGCCTTACCTGATGACATGACACGTCCCTGGACAAAACGTTTGGGGAACAGCAGGGGTTGCAGAGATGGTGAAGAGCTTCCAGCCACAGCTCAGCTCTCCGGATGGCGGCAAGCATTTAACTCTGCACTTAGCTGCTTCTCATTAACGAGCTCGCTTGTGGAAGTCTTCGCTGCAACTCTCCGCTCCCGAGGCTTTGTCATCCCACCCACAGCAACCTCTGTTAGTCAATAATAACAGCTTATTTAAAAATAGCAGCATCAACTTGTTTGCACTGTTATTAGTGGTGCCTGGCTTCTATCCCCAGAAGACTTGGGAAAGGTGTGTGACCTGCTCCTCTGGCGCCTCTCTCCCTGAACCTGTTTCCAGATCTGGGGAAGAGACAGGCACGTCTTTAGCAAACACTCACAACGTAATTGCCAGGCAGTTATGGTCGTCGATAGTAAAATACAGCAGTTGGCGGCACGCTAGGTTCATTAGTCAATAAAGCATTGCCACGCGTTTTACTGAATTGTAACCCCATTTTGCCCTGATGCAGACCTTGTGGAGCTCCTACCTCTGTATAAATCTGAGTGATTCATTTAGCATTCAAAGTCGGGTAAAAGGAGGATTTGGTCCAATTCCAATGCAACCCTGCTCCATTAGCTATCTCTATTATTATCTGCCTTTGCCCCCCTCTTGTCAGTGGGGACATTTTGATAAAAGCTCCTGTTGGAAATAAATCAGACAGTGAATGACAGGATGTGCTGGGATCAGTTTTCCTATCAGTCACTGGATGTGTTTACGTCCTTACAAACAGAGCCTGCCCCCACCTTCTCCCCGGAGGGCCCAGCCCCATGAGTGGGGCCACCTGCTCGCCTGTGTCCAGCCAGCCAACTGGGAAATTTATAGAAGCCTCTCACTTTTTCTATCATCTCATTCAAAATAAATTTGACATGAGCTAATTAATATTAGAACACAGCAAAATGTTTCATTGGTGAGGCTGTTTATTTAGGGACTGAAATTTAGTCCTGACACTGAAATTTCCACCCCGAATATCAGCTGGATGCATAAAATAAAAATAATAATGGGTGTCCATCAATTTTATTCATTTTCTATCTGTCCAAACATCATAAATAATTTGCTGACTCAAAAAAATCATATCTTGTTCGTAAGCAACGTTCTTGTAGAAAGGAATCTGGGATAATCTAAGCAAGAAGGTGGATTTCAAAATTGCAAGGAGTGAGAAATAGAACAGCATTATAAAATATTATGAAAATGTGGGTACTGATGTAAAACCTCCCCTTTGCTTTTAGGAAATGTTATTTTTTAAAGTGTAGACAATGAGAAACTTGCTACCAAGATTTAGGGTCCATGATCTATTTAAAAAAGAAATATGGAAAAATACTAAACATTAAGGCACACCCAAAATAGAGTAAGATAGGAAAGCAAGGAATTTCGGAACCCCAGTATCAGACACACTCTGACCTGCCAACTAGGTGGCCCGGAGCAACCTCTCCCATTCCCGGGCATAGGGCCCCCGTGTCCAGTTATTTGCAGAATTTTGACACTGAGCCGGAACCATCCCAACTTGGGGTGCCATTTGTCTTTTTGCCTACATCCACGGCATGCCTGCTTCCTCGGGGTGCTTCCGCTCAGCTGTGCTCTCTGCAGAAGCAGCCGCAGCAGTATGGGGCCTTGATGGCTCTTTGCTCCGGACAGCGACAGTTTAGCAAAGCAGATGAGCAGTACACGTGGGCCGGGACCAGGAGAGTCTTTTCCTCGCTGGCCAGAGTCTGCTGCTGCATAGGAGCTGGCCCCTCTGCCCGGCGCAGCACTCCAGGAGAACCTTTACCAGGTCCTAACAAAGTGGGCAAGGCAGGGCAGTCCAGAGGCCTGGAGCCAAGGAGAGGGGCACTTCACCATGGTTTCTGGTGTCACTTTGCAGAAAGTGGGCCCTGTGGCCCTGGTGGCCAGCCCCGGGGAGCCAGCCAGGCCAGCTGGCACCCGTCCGCAGCCCCTTCCTCCCTGGGTCTCTTTTTGCTTCTGCCACACGCAGCCCTGATGCCCATAAGTAAAAACAACTTCATAATTTAATTTGGGGGGATCGGTTGGCAAATGCTCATTAAACAATTGGGTCTTTGGAAACGCTATCTTTAGATTTTTTTTAATTGACCTATTATTTTGCTTGCTCTGGCTGCCAGAACCCCCACCGCAAACAAGAAGCTTGCTACCTGGACTTTCTTTGATGAATAGTTTTAATTAAAAAATTCTGTACCATAAGTATTTTAATGTTACAAACATACCAAAGGTAGGCAGTCATAAATTTAAAAACACATTTAAATTAATCTATAAATATGCCGCAAAATTGACAGGGAATATTTAAGCAGGGGATGTGACATAGATAGCTAATGATGACAATTAAGAATCGTGTAAAATAAATGAAAATCAATACTCAGAACAGTTTGGGGAAAAAAGGCAAAAAGATGAACTAAAACAACACGTAGTTTGTCTACTACGGGAGAAATTAGTAGCGGCTCCAGCCCTGAAGTGTCTGCGGCTGTGAAGGCAGGGCTGGTCGCCTTCTTTCTTCATTGTCATAGATCATAAAAACTCCAGGGAGCCCCACTGTGGCCTGCTTGGACTTCATGGTCTGGGGTGGGGGGGGGCAGGTAGGATGTCTCTGTTTTAATAAAACCCTAAGCAAAATCTGCACCTGGCCAGTTACAGACCTGGAGGGAAAGCTTTAGAGGTTCCTGAGTTAAGTGTCCGGATGCTGGCAAGCGGACATACAATTTTTGCACATAATGATCTGCTTTCTGCATTTTAAGAATCGTGACAAGTGGTGGAGATGCTCAAGTCTCTGGAGGGACAGCTGGTTACCTGCCCCGTGGGCACTGTGTACCTCCACTCAGTGGGGCAAAATGTGCCCCGGGGGTCTCTGTGCCCCACGTAGAAGCACCATTGCAAGGATCCACGCGGGCTGCTCCCTCCCTCTCGCTCGCAGAGTGCTGTGCTAAGCCGAACCAGGAGCTGCGTGCTAACCTTCATTACTACATTCATATTAAGAGACAACTCCGCATCTTTCAATCATGTATTTCCCTCTAATTAAGGCATATTCACTTTTTTCCCCTAATTAGGTATTCTTTGTTGCATAATGTTTGCTCTAATCTTTCGGAATCTTTCTCAATATCCAGTCATTACAGGCTCCCCTCGAATTCAACCAAAGCATGTTATTTTTTCTGCTAATTATATCCTCATTTACAGATTGGCGCCTCTTCTGATTGGCTGTGTGCACCAGTTGCTATGACTTCATTAGTCGCGTCTCCTGACCCTGTTATTTCTCGTGACAAGACTTGCTCCTCGTGTCCTGTGTCTCCAGATCTCTGGGTCACTTCTCGCCAGGGTTGAAATAGTGTCAAACACACGGGGGTTTAGGGTGTAGGAATCCAGGCTGCAGTCACTAATTACTGCACATAGCCACGGTAACAAATTACTGCTGCCGGTCAGGCCTTCTTCCCTCTTTTTTTTTTAATGAATGTTTTAAAGGTGTCATTAACAGGTTAGTTTCATTTAAAAAAATGTGCCTGCTTTAAAAAAAAAAAAGCTAAATGTGTCTCCTACTAAGAAACCGTCTTTTAAATGCAAAACCCCTTTAGTTTGTCATGGGATGCAATGCCAGATGGCCAGATGAGGGGGGAACTCTGGCTTCATCTCAATTATGGCCAACCTCAAAAAAAAGAAAATGTGAATTTCAAAATCTCAAAAATGTAGAATTATCCCATTTTGGTAGAGTTATCCAATTCTAGCAGATACAAATAAAATAGTCAAAAACAAAGCAAATTATTAAAGCAAATAAAAACAAACATAAAACTACACACACACACACAGAAATATATAAACAGATATAAAACTACAACACACTCACACAAATTGTAGTCATTAAAAAAGAGCAAGATGAAGCTCTCTGGGCAACCAAATTAAAAAAAAATAATTTAACTGATTAGACAAGATATGTATATTAAGAGATAATTAAAATGAATGAATCACATTGGTATACCAAGGCTATCTTTTTAATAAGCAGAATAAAATAATGAGACATGAAATTTTAGGGGTGTCCAGAGCAGACAGTGTGTTGTGATCCCCACTTTCAGATTCTAGGCCACTGAATAACCCAGTTTCCTAGAATCACAGACCCAGGAAGGACCAAGCCTGCAGAGTTTAAATGCAAGTTAGTTAATATGAAAAATGCTGTATCTAGTTGTTTGCAAAATTACTTTTGTTGATTAAAAGGCTCTTCAGAACTTCCGGCTGGTGAAAGGGTTTTAAATTGTCTAATGCTGATTGTGATTGCTATGCAGAAAAAAGGCAGTGCAAAGCAAACCATTATATCACTGAATCTTTGTTAAGCAGGCCTTGAAAGTGTCTGACAGCATAATTAATCTTGTGATATGAACAAAGAAACCAACTCAATAGTATTGAAGATGCTTATTAAAAATACTAAATACCTTTTTCCACTTAAAAACCTTTTGAAACAGTGTGGGAAGTGGCATTACCTTTTTGTTTTTGCAGCATTTTCAACTAAAATTGATACTAGGGTCTACGGCGCAGCAGCAAAGCTGTGAAGTGGACAACAATAAGAATTAGTTTTAAAAACCATGATCCCAACCAAGAAAGCTGGCTGGGCTCACCAGCCTGGCTGCCTCGGGTCCTGAGGGCACCCTTATTGCCACAATGCCATTTGCAGAAGTTCAGGATGACAACAGACCTTCCGGTAGCCATCGCCTAGAAATCTGGGGTTCTTTTTGCTTGGGAATCTCAAGTAAGGGCTGTGCACATAACCATGTATGATTCCAAGGAGCTTCAGAGGTACGGGGCATTGTGGATTATTTGGGGCTCCTTTTTACTAAGGCAGACTTTAGGGTCTAGCTATCAGTTTCTTGGGTCCCCTGGGGGGAACTCAGCCATCTTGACATCCTGGGGAAATAACTAGTGCTCAAATGGCCACCAGCAGTTATTTCTAGCATCTGCTGGTGGTGCGGAGGTGAGAGAATGGCTCACCCCCTGGACTGTGGGACAGGGCTTCCCCTATTGGCTGGAATTGAATTTTTACCTGGCAAGGGGACTAAAGAGAGCACTGGTGTGTGACACATTTGCAGCTGGCAGTTGTATAAATAAAAACTATGTAATTTCAGAGCACACAGCGATGAGCTTTTATTTAGCTCACACATCTAGGGGGACGCAGGGACTGACTGATCTTCACTGACTCTCCTGAGACCCTGCTCTGCTCGCTCCACCCCTGCATCTGCAAGTCAGTTCACTCACATTGGCTGAACTGATCTGGGAGGACTCAGCTCCATGAGTCTCCTTCTCATTGTCCCAGGCACGTTCTTCTTAGAGGGTGGCAGAAGTACAAAGGACAGCTGGCAACAGGAGGGGACCGAGTCCTAGATGCATAGCTGAGAGGGGATGCCAGGAGTGCAGGGAACACTCACTGGAACAGAAAGCTTTTCAAAATGGGTCAGAGAAGGGACTGGAAGGGATCTATTGATGTGTTTGCATTTAACAAACATACATCCTGCAATTTTGGGGTTAAATGAATTTTTTTAATCTAATAACTTAAACTCTTTTGCAAAGTAAAAATAAAAGATTATTCCTTTACCTTGGTATTGAAATAAATTAGAATAAATGATGAGTTTCCTTGATGTCAGCAATCAAAAGAGATATTCATTTACCAAACAAAAACACAAAAAGAAAAATTCAAAATCAACAGAAAAAAAGTTTTTACTATTAAGAAAGTTCAGCAAGATTGCCAGTTGAAACATTAAACTATAAAATCAGTAGTATTTCTTTTTACAAATTATAATCAAATAGGAAATATAATGAAGAAATGAAATATTCACAGTGACAACATATAAAATATACATAAATAATACTTCAAAACTCAATGATAACATTATAAACATGTCAATTTTGTACAATTTACAAATTTAGAAAGTTAATGCAATCCAATAAAAAATAAAACAATCCAAATTGAAATTTTGACAAAGTTACTCCAAATTTTAAAATGAAATCACTTTAAAATTAGGTGAAATAAATATATAAAAATAGTTAGGTCAATAATAAAAGAGATTAAAGAGGAAAGAATTGTTATACTATTATAAAGTCATAGCCAGATAAGCCATACATATCATCAATAATAAATAGACCAGCGTCACAGAACTAAGAAAAAAGATTAAACTTATTGGGCCTCCCTGGTGGTGCAAGGCGTTAAGTCTCAGCACTATGAAGCTATCCACAGCCACTGCAGCACAAGTTCGATCCCCAGCCAGGGAGCTTCCCACATAGCACAGCAGACCTCTCCTGCCTCGCCCACTGCTCCCCTCAGCAGTGTATTTCTGATCTTCCTGTTCTGCTCCTGTTCTGCTCCCCACTCTGTTTCTGGTGAACCCTCTCGCCGCCCCACGCCTCTGACCTGTACCCCAGCTTGTATGCATAAATAAATAAATCTTTAAAAAAAAATAAACTAGTGACAATGGGGCAAGATCGCAGTTTTCAGCTGAGAAAGGATTAATACCCAGACAGTCACCCCCAGGAGAAAATGATCTGTTCATAAAATTTACAGAAGAAACTAACTCCAAAAGTCTGATAAGTATAAAAAGAGGCTGAAATCATTGTAATCAGAGAAATGCAAATTAAAACAAAAAGATACCAGTCGTGCCTGATACATTTGTAAGAATTGGACGACTAGAAAATCCCCAGTGCTTGCAGGGATGCAAGGAGGTAAGACATGATTCTGTTTGGTGCATCTGTGATTACTTAGCCGTGTTAAACGCACACCCTGTCCGTGAACCAGGGGGTTCCTGGCAAACAGATGCTGAGTGCAAACAACGCAAGCAGTTTGCTAACCAGGGAGCATGTTCAGAATCAGTGTTCAGGGTAAAACTCAGAGAATTTGAAAGGAAAACAGTTGCCAAAGCCCTCAACAATTACACCACCCCCAGGTGGCTCTTCAGAGGGGTTCTGCCCTGAGACAGCAGAGCCCAGGACCTGGGGGGAAGCAGTGCATAGCCCCTAGGAGAGGAACTCCGTTGAGAGCCTGCTGCCTTCCTGAAGAGGAAATCTGGGTGGCTCATGAGAGCTACACTGTACCCCAAATCTCAGAATTCCACCACTGACCCACCTCCCCCAAAGGTACACACCGATGCTCTAAGGGACACCCAGATGTCGATCACAGCATTAACCTTGGGGGCCAGAGGTGGGAGCCCTTATGTCTCACCCTGGGAAGAGAAGTAAACTGTAGACATGAGAAGTGATTCGAAGCAAAGGATTTTATGTATCCAGAGCAAGCTGGACCTTGACATTCACATAAATTAAAATCACACTTACAAAAATAAGCATGTGTCAAGAATACAAACTAATGAGCAGAGAACATTAAATACCCCATAGTGGCTGGATGTTGGGGGAAGGGCATGGAGTTCAAAGAGAAAAACTGAGTATTTCGGAGGGGTCTTGTGTGGACCCTTGGTGCAAAGGCTGTGAACTGAGGGTAACAAGAAACTCAGGCCCGCACACCTGAGTACCTGAAGAGAAGAAAGTCATAGTAGACTCTGAAATATCTTTTTTTAAGATTTATTTATTTATGCATACAAGAGTGGGGGTGTAGGCCAGAGGTGTGGGGTGGTGAGAGGATTCACCAGAGACAGAGAGGGGAGCAGAACAGGCAGACTGACTGAAGTACACTGCTGAGGGGAGCAGCGGGGAGACAGGAGAGGTCTGCTGCGCTGTGTGGGAAGCTCCCAGGCTGGGGTTCGAACTCATGCTGCAGTGGCTGCAGATTGCCTCATAGTGCTGAGACATAACTCCTTGTGCCACCAGGGAGGCCTGGACTCAGAAATTTCTAACCGGTATCTAGGTCACCCTCCAGATGCCATTTCTTTTCCACATCTAACCCACTTCAGGCCCTCAGGGAGCTGTGGCCCCCCAGGTATATCTATTGTCCACAGAAGCAGACCTGGGGATTATTTTTGAGATATTTTGAACTTATGTGTTCGTTTTGGAATCCAGTTGAGGATGTGGACAAAGAAGCCTAAGTTCTTTTCTCATACTTTGGAGTTGGTTTGGAAAGAAAAAATTCAGGTGTGGAGCAAATGAAAGTAAACATGGAGAAAATCAGGAATTCAGACAGGGAGGGAGAGGGTGGCGACTGCCTCAGCAGGGAGAAGACATTGCAGCAAGAAGCAGTGACAAGTGCACTTTTACAACAGGAGGAAAGACAGCAATAAAGGTATATTCAAGTATTTTGAAACTGTGAAGATGCCAAAGATATTTGAGGTACACAGTCCACATACGGAAATTTTTTTTTTTATAGAAGACTCCAGTTTCTGGAATAGTCTTATCACAGGGTTGGAAAGCAAGGAATAGATTCAGAATAAAGGCTTTGGGAAACTCTTAACACCATGACACTGCACGCCCATCTGAAAGTCTGGATTTGAAAGACAGAAGATACATACAGGAAGATGTCTTAGGAGGCAGTCTGCATTCTGTATTGATGGCTTCAGACAAGTCCATCTATCTTTGGGCCTCAGTTTACCCATCCATAAGAGTAAGAGGTCAACAGTTTATTTCCTTTTTTAACATTTTCTTTTTCTTTTTTTCTTTTTAATTATTTATATAGATACATTAGATATATAGATATTATATCATTGTTCATTTTTGTACAATGGTTGCTTTCTTTTCTCAGGTGTAGTCCCCAAAGAATTTCTACCACTAATTCATATGTGAACCATCACCATAGTCCCTTGTGCTCTTCTCTCCCCCATTTTAATCACGTTTCTTCCCTCTCCTTCAAAGAATGTCTCTTATATATGGTTGCCTACTAGTCTTTATCATTATTATTATTGTTGTTATTGATATTTGTTACTCCTGATCCCTTATTTGGTTTCCCTACATTGCTCCTGTCAGTGAAACCATTCGATATTTTTCTTTTTCCTTCTGGTTTATTTTACTGAGCATGATTCCTTCTAGTTCCATCCATGTTGCTGCGAATGGCATGAGTTTATCTTTTTTTTATTGCTGAAGAGTATTCCATTGTGAATATATACCACATCTTCTTGATCCAGCCACCTATTTTTGAGCATTTGGGTTGTTTCCATATTTTGCCTATTGTAAATAGTGCTGCAATAAACATAGGGGTGGCAGGTATCTTTTTGAATTAATGTTTTTGTGTTCTTTGGGTAGATCCTAGGAGTGGAATTGCTGGGTCATATGGAAGCTCCATTTTTAGTAGTTTGAGGAACTTCCACATAGCTTTCCAGAGTGCTTGGTCCAGTTTGCATTCCCACCTGCAGTGTAGGAGAGTTCCTTTTTCTCCACATCCTTGCCAACATTTGTTGTTGCCTGTTTTTGTTTGTTTGTTTGTTTTTGTTTTTAAAGTAGTAGCATTTTTTTTAAAGATTTATTTATTTATACATACAGCTGGGGTACAGGCCAGAGGTGTGGAGTGGCGAGAGGCTTCACCAGAGACAGAGTGGGGAGCAGAATAGGCAGATCAGAAATACACTGCTGAGGAGAGCAGTGGGCAAAGCAGGAGAGGTCTGCCGCACCATGTGGGATTCTCCCCGGCTGGGCGTTGAACTTGCATCGCTGCTGCCGACAGCTCCACAGCCCAGCGCTTAACCGCTGCGCCACCAGGGAGACCCCTGTTGCCTGTTTTTTAATGTGTGCCATTTCACTGGCATAAGATGGTATTTCATTGTGGTTTTGATTTGCATTTCCTTGATTATAAGTGACTTTGAATATTTTTTCGTATACCTGTGGGCCATTTGCATTTCCTCTTTGGAGAATTGTCTTTTTAGCTCTTCTGCCCATTTTTTGACTGGATTGTTGACTTTGTTTTTGTTGAGTCATGTGAGCCCTTTGTAGATTTTTGTCATCAGTTCCTTATCAGTTGTATCAACAGTTTATTTCTGAACTCCTAGGACTTGATGTAACAGAGTAATGCAAGAAAGTGTTGATAAAAATCTCTGTTCCAGCTGTAGTAAAACAGCTGAGCCCCATCCTATGAACAGCAAACTGATGAGACTCTTTGCTCAAGAGCAAGAGGATGTTGGACCTCCCTGGTGGCTCAAAAAGTTAAGTCTCAGAACTATGAAGCTACCATCAGCTACTGCAGCATGAGTTCAATCCCTGGTCAGGGAACTGACCCATATATGGCACAGCAGACCTCTCCTGTCTCCTCGCTGCTCCCCTCAGCTGTGTATTTCAGTCAATCTTCCTGTTCTGCTCCCCACTCTGTCTCTGGTGAATCCTCTCACCTCCCCGCACCTCTGGCCTGCACTCCAGTTCTTTTATGCACAAATAAATAAAATAAATCTTTTGAAAAAAGTGCAAGGGGAGTGAGGGGAAGGGGAATGAGATGAACAAAAGGGGAAAGGATAACAAAGGGCGTGGGACTGGAGATGGTAGGAGGGGAGAAAGCAGAAGAGAAAGAAAAAATAATAATTTAATTGGAATGACTGCAGTGCTGGCCATCCCTTCAGTTGGTTGTAATATGAGCATCTCATCACCCTAGTGTAAGCCTCATGCTTAAAAATAATAAATATCTATTTTGAAATACTATATGGCCTCTGGATGCAAATGGAGAAAAACTGACCCGGCTGTACCTAAGGAAAACTTGCAGAGCTGCCCGTGGGCATACCACTGGGCAATTTATGGGATTTTAAAGAGTAATTTTCATCAGTTTTATTTCACTTGTATGTATCTGGTGCCCCTTCCCCTATGTTTATGTGATCTCTTTCCTACTCCTATGAGACAGAGACTACCTGCTCCCATCAAAGCTGAAATGTTCTCTTGCAAATACAGCACAAGGACAAGAGTCTTGGAATTACATCTTTTTAAATTTTTTTTTAATTTGTATCTTTTATATCATGTGTATTCCCTATAAAATTCCCACCACCAATTCACCTGTGAACTATCACCATAGTCCCTTGTACTCTTTTCTCCCCTGTTTTCCTCCCCTTCCCTTGCAGAATGTCAATTTATGGTTGCCTGCTGATTTTGTTTTTTATTGTTATTATTGTTATTTTTCCCTCCTGGCCCCTTATTTGGTTCCCCTATATTCCTCCTATAAGTGAAACCATTTAATATTTTTCTTTTTCCTTTTGGCTTATTTCATTGAGCATAATCCCTTCTAGCTCTATCCACTTTGCTGCAAATGGCATGAGTTAATTTTTTACCCAAAGGAGACAAAAACATTAATTCAAAAAGATACCTGCAGCCCTATGTTTATTACATCACTGTTTACAATAGCTAAGATATGGAAACAACCCAAATGCCCAAAAATAGATGACTGAACCAAGAAGATGTGGTATATATACACACTATTCAGCAATCAAAAAAAGGAATTACATCCTGAGAAAACAACAAAGTGGGAATTTTGTGGACTCCATTCTGCAGAGGGTGGCAGCAAGTTCAACATTTTTTTTTTTTTCCTGAGACACCAATAGAACAGTGACAGCAGGAGGGATGCTTGTGCAGGTTCTGCGGTGCTGGCAGTGCTGACTTCAAGGTGCAAGCTTAGTAGCTGTGATCAGTGCCTCTGTGCAGTGATAGGGACATTTTTTTGGTCCCATATTCCCAAATCTGGCTGGAGAGTTCTTCTGGATAGAAAAGTTATTCAAACTCCTCGTAATAATTTTTAATTTTAAATTAGCTTGATTTGATTGATGTGGACACATACAGACATTAGGAAATATCTCACATGGAAGAGGCAACACTACTTCTTTAGATCTTTAATTTAATTCACCAATAAAGCCATCCAGGTGTGTAGTTTTTGTTGTGAGATGTTGTTTCATTGCCTTTTTTCTCTTGTGCCTAGATAGGGTGATTTTCACTTTCTATTTCTTCTTCTGTCAACTTCTGTAATTTATTCCTTTTATTCTAATTTGTTGAAATTATTTATATTAGATTGCTCAGAATAACCCCTTTGTTATCTTTCAAGTGTCTGCAGAGCCTGTGTAAGTTCCCCTCTTTCATTCCTACTATTTCATTCCTGTTATAGTTTGTCTGTGTCTTCTCTTGCATCTTGATCAGTCTACTTGGAGTTTTATTGATTTTATTATGCAAAGAATAGCATTTGGTTTCATTATTTTTTAAGTTTGTATTTTTCTATTTTCATTGATTTCTACTAAACAATTTTTTCTACTTATTTGAGTCTAACCCTTTTTTTAGCTCCTTAAGGTATAAGTTTCTGTCTTTTATTTTTTACCTTTCTTTTTTTTCTAAACTAATCATTGAAGGCTAAATATTTTCCTCTAAAGAACTGCTTTAGCTACATTCAATAGACATCTTGTGTTGTGCTTTCATATTCAATCAGTTTTAACTACTTTACATTGTCTGATGTAATTTCTTTTTTGATCCATGAATTTTCCTGAATGTTCGGGAATTTTTCACATCTTTTTATTACAATTTCTATTATATTACAGTTCTTTGATTACGGTTCTTTGTAATGCATCACATTTTTTATTTTAACAGTTCAGTATGCTGTCTATGTTGGTGAATGTACTATCCGCAATTAAAAAGAAAATATATTTTGCTGTCATTGGGTGAAGTGTTCAATAGATGTCAATTAAGTACCATTAATTGATAATATGAAGAATTTCTGCAACCTTATAGATTTTAAACTTGTTCTATCAATTATTAACAGAGGAATGTTAAAGTCTTCAATTGTATTTTGTATTTGTTTTTTCTTCATTGTTAATTCTCTTATTTATTTTATGTACTTGAGTATATATTTTTAGGCACATACTTGTTTTCTGTGGTGTTTTGAATATTTGAGCATTATGTACTAAATAAATGTCTCTTTATTTCAGATAATATTACTTGTACTGAAGTGTATTTTTCTGATATTAGTGTATTCATCTCATTCTTCCTATAATTGGTGTTTACATAGTATACCTTTTCTCTTGAGCTATTAGTGTCTTTATTTTTAAAGTAGTTTTCTTGTTGGTAAATGTTAATCTTTGGTATTCAAGAACAAAAAATAGAAATCCAAATAATTATTGGGAATTCTTAAATCATATTATCTAATATTTTCCATAAAACTATTTTTTGTTATTACACATATGTACATTTTTTCAACAGCATATAGAAATAGCTCTTCTTGAAATAGACACTTAATATAAAAAATATTTTAAGAAGTAATTTTTAAAAAGTAAATGCAGCATAAATCAGTTACAAATTTTAAGTATAATGCCATAAAATTTAATATCCAAATGTATCCTTCCTAAAAGAATTTTAAACATATAAAATATTAATTTACCTATGCTGTCATCTTTGCATTTTTTTCCATGGCAAATATTGAAACACAAAATTTCTTTCATTTTTGCATTGATTTTGGTTGAATTATAAAGAATGTGTCTAAAAAAACAGTTGCAAATTGGGACTTAGGACACATGTTATTTCATTTAAGATTATTTCCTTTTTTGACCAATATAAATATTTGTCAGCTTGTTTGATTTGGGTTTTACCATTGAAAATGATAATTCTTTGATAGTTCATATTTTTGATCAGTTTCTAATTTATTTTAGAGAATTCTACAATATTCACACATTCCCCTCTTTGTATTTATTCTATATAAGTATTTAGAAAGAACTATGGCCTACAGTGATTATTAAACCACTAGAAAATGCTTGAGAACATTCTGGGAGAGTATTCACATCCTTGAATCACCACCTAAAATTAGTACTATACTGCACAACCTCATAACAAAAATGCCAATTTAAGGAACTTCTTTTGAATTAAGACTTATGCAAAGAATCCTATAAACATATTAATAATTATTCCATTTACAAGATTTAGTCACTGTTAGCAGAAAACAGGGCTACAAACACAAATTTAAAATAAAGCAACAACAGTGATAAAGACTGATTAGATTTTGGTTGCCTTTCTCCTACCTGTGTCTTCCTTGGTTCCTATCAATATATTCCTTAACCTTAAATTTTCCATGTCAGTGTTTCCTGTTGTTGTTTTTTAGAGTTGCCCCTTAGATTTATTAGTTCCCCATTTTCCCAATTTCTTGACTGATATTTATCAGGATCATAATTTGGAGAAATACATAAACTTCACCAAAATGCAAGGAACCAATTTCCACATGAAAGCATCAATCATATATTTGAGTCTTGTTTTCTCATCAAAAATGATATTCTCTTCTTTTTAATTGACATGTTAGGTCATTTATACTTAATATAATTATTAGCATAGTAGCATTTGCTTACCATCTTATTATTTGTTCTATGTTTTTCTCATCTTTGCTTCATTTTTCTCTTTTTTCCTACCTTTTTTTAAACCAATTGAGAATTTTTTTAGTAGTCCATTTTATTTCTGCCTTGGGCTTATTAGATATAATGTTTGTTCCATTTTTTAAGTAATTGCTTATGGTTTGCCATGTGCATCTTTATCTTTTTATAGACTACTTTCACTTTATGTATAATATAAGAATCTTAGAATAGTATACTTTCACTTTCCTCCTCCTGTGTTTCCATCCTTTGTGCTACTGTGCCCATAGATTTTAATTCTACAGAAATATTTTTAACTACCCCGCCATCTGTATCTTTGGATATATCTATACCTATGCCTATATCTATATCTATATCTATATGTCTGTATCTTGATCTTGATCTCTGTAGTTTTTAAGTTATTATCTTTTAAAAATTATAATTATTTAAACTAATTTAACATTTCTGGTGCTTCTAATCCCTTTTTAGAGAGCTGAGTTTCTATTTGGTGATATTTTAATTTTTACCTAAAAGACTTTTAAAAATATTTCTTGTCTCTATTGCATATTCTGTTGCTTTTGCTCAAAATTCTTTTCCCCAAATTGCTTACATAGCCAGTCCCCTCACTCTTTCTTGTCCTTTGCTCAAATATCATATTCTCTGTGAGGTCACTTTAGCTACCTATTTAATGTTGTAGTGTCCTGACTCCAGCATTCTCTATAACCACTTCTTGTGTTGCTATTTATGGTAGCTCTCACCATCTCACCTGCCTTCTAACTTGTTTATTTTTGTCTGTCTCCCTACAGTTAGAATGTAAGCTCCACGAGAAGAAGGGATACAACCACCTATTGTTTTCTTTTTCTTGCAATATTTAACACCATCTAACCTGTCTGAAAATTTGGTCTTTTGTGTGTCTCCCTGTAGAAAGAATGTAGATAGAATGAGAAAAGGGTATAGAACTTATTTTGTTCACCGATGCACCTATAGACTAGTGCTTAGTGATACTAGTACTAATGAAACTCTATTATTACTGCCTGTAATATAACCTTGCACATGGTAGATGATCAATAATTATTTGTTAAATGAAGGAACAAATGAGATCTTTTATGTGCCTACACAGAGCAGTGATGCCCTTCTCAACTCTTTGTCTGAATCTACTCTCAATTGTAGTTGACTCTAATCAGTCTACTTGTTCTACCCAATGGTTACCTTTTTTAGTGGTTAATCCAATCCAATAAGTTGATCCAATAATTATATCTGTACAGAATGTGTTCTTTTAGTTCAGTCCCAAATTTTCTATAATCATCTCAGAGTCAGTGCCAGACTCTGGCAGTGGGATCACAAAACAAGGATATAGATCCTGTCTTAGGGTGCTCATGGGTTTCTATTCAGGAAGTTGGATGAATCCACCTGTGATCATAAGGCTGGGCAATGCCACAGAGTCGTGAACAAAAGATGGAGCTCGCATTTGTTTGGTTATCAGGCAATCCTTTGGAGAAGAGACGACAGATAAACTAGGTTTTAACCAAAAAAAAAAAAAAAAAAGTAGGAATTAATATATGTATGTACATATCTAAAATGGAAATTCTAAAGTACATATCTAAAGTTTGACAGTTAAAAAAGAAACTTGTGGTACAAAGTTAATGCTCATTGGCCAGGAGCCTGGCTTAGCCATCCCAGTGACTATGGCATTTATCAAAGCCACTGTAGAAACGATCTGGAGCTCTACTTAAACAAAGGTGCTTGTACCCGATGAGTTTCTGCATCTCTGGGATCTGTCTTGGCTTTACAGGTGACACGAAAAGTCCCTGAGAAGAAGTGAACCCCCTTTGGTGAAAAAAGCTCCCTGACTCCTGCTTTAGACAGTCTCAACTCCCCTAGACAATATCTGATCTTTAACAGCTGTACAACTTCTGACCCTCTGAGCTCTTTGCACAGCCACCGCCAACATGACATACTCAGAGTTTTAATATTAGATACCAGAGATCCTCCTGCCAGAAGCTCTTGATGTAATCAAGATGAGGTTGTCATGCACTTGCACGACTTCAGGATCTGTGAGAAGAAGCCTTTCCCAACTCCATTCTCGAGCCATCCCTCAGGCAGTGAAATAGTCCTGATTGTGACTTTGAAGCCAGATTCTTGGGTCAGTTCCCACCTTTTTGTGTACCAAACAACTCCTCCAAATGTTTCCCTCCTCCACCTATCCCTACAGACATGTCCCTCATGCCTTTAACTTGTCCCTAATCTTGTAAACAAAGCCTCAGTAACATATAAACATGATTTATGAAAACAAATCTTCCTCCAAATCTGCTTAGAGAAGCAACGTCACAGAACTGTAAGCAAAGATGAAAGGCCATGATTTACAGGACCCACATCTGCGCAGGGAAGATGCAATTTCTGCTAACTTCTACCTCAAAGAGCAAGAGCACTGATTGATACTGAAAGTGGTGGGCGAGTACTTCCCGGGAGCCACACATGTGCTACATCCACAGAGCGTCCCAGCATTCACAACCATCCGCATCTTATAGATGAGGAGACTAAACTTTAGAAAGTGTTAGCAGTACTAATACAAGGTCACAGAACTCGTACGTGGAAGAATGAGGGCGTGGGCAGCAGAAGTGGAACGAAACCACTGACTTGGAGTACGAGGACCCGCACGGATGAGCACATTACACAAACAAAGATTTACAGAAACCAAATCCAAAACAAAACCTGGGCCTAACTTGTCTATTAGGCATCCTTCTTGACCAAGTTGCTTGTCTGTTGGTTCTCGGCTACACTCCTTCCTGGGTATGCACCCCCTGTCCACCACATAGTGACCTGGAGCCTGGGATGCACCATGTTAGGTGCTGAGAAAAAGAGCGGGGAGACTTGGGGCAGAGAGTGAGGTGAGATGCAGTTGGTCAGTGAGTCTCAAAGGGAGAGATTGTTCTGAAACAGCTCTGGCCCTGGACACTACCATACAGACCCTGCCTGTTCTGGGATCTCCTGAAAGCCAGAATCTGGGTCATTTGGAGACACTTCTGAGATGCGAGCCCCCCTTCTGCCCTGAGTTCTCAAGCAGTGAGAAGATGAGAGGATGATTGAGAAAATATCAGCATGGTTGTTGGTAGATTTGGGCTGAATTTGGAGGCAACATGAGCCCCCTGTGCTTCTTGGTTCAGCCTCCAGCGCCTTGTCCAGCCTGCTCCTGCCAGTCAAGGCAGTGCTGCAGCCACTCTTCCTGCAGGCAGCAGCCCAGCCAGGGATCAGAGCTGCGGGGAGAAGGAGCCAAGAGCAGCTCCGAAAAGAAAAATTAGGAGGCCACAGGGAACAGCAAACCTCCCCTAACTTAACCCACCATGGACACCCAGCTCCTTCCACTCCAGAAGCTGTCACCTTGGGCAGTTATTTTTCCAGAGACTCTAGTACAGAGTCATCCTTTTGGCCCTTAGGGGCATGGAGAATAAGAAATGCTACCTTCTGCTGCAGCTTTAATTCTCGACTCCCGTCACACCTCCCTGCACCCCCACTGCAGAGGCCTCACCGTGGCCGGAGTACACTCCCCTGCCTCCCAGCCACATGATCTGCTTTCAGTCCCTGGTGGCAATGGACTGGGTCCGCCGGTTTCTGAGGACTTTCTTGTGATGGTATCTCCATGAGGACAGCATGCCCCGATCACACTCTGGTTCCAGAAGGCCGAGACCAGCTGAAAGCGCCAAGTCAGTCACTCGAGCAACCCCAAGCTGAAGCAGAGCTCTCTGCCAAGCCCACCCTCTAGCAACCGAACTGCAGCGAGTCCGCACACACGCTTAATAACCCCCATCTGCGAGTCCCGGAGTCTTGGTGTCTGCTATGCAGCAACAGCTACCTGATAGCATTACCTCCTTTCTTCGTTCTGAATCCCCGGGGCCTTGCGAAGTCCCTGGAATAGCGAGGTGCACAACTCACGTTTATCATTTGAATGAATGAGTCCAGTTCTTTCTTTTTAAACGAACTCATCACAATGCCTCACTAACAGCGGGTGATAATACTTTAATATTCTTCCATGGGGTGTGGGAGAAATACAAGGAAACAAGGCAAGGCAGGACTTTCTCTCCATGTGGGTCACTAAGCACCTAAGGCCCTACTACCCAGGGTCCCGGACCCGACGTGACATGACATGTCACTCACCAGGGTTTGATGAAACCAGCCCCTCCGGTACTGACCAGACTCTAGTGGGAGGAAATGAACCACATGATGAGGCTGATTCTAGACGCGTGACTGCCTCTACCCTAGGGCACGTGGGACCAGCCAGAGGTGGCCGGTGTGAAGTCAGATCCATCTTTCCTCTGCTACTTTCAAAGGCAATTTTCCAACGCATTTGAGAGAACACATGTCTTCTCAGGCTGGTGCGATGTGGTTTCCCAGGAGCAGCATTCTGGAAGGTGGACCATCAGGTGGAAGAAGTACTCTCCAGAGAGCTGCATTCCCATGGGGATGGCGACAGCTTGAGCCTGCCGGGGAGCCCTGCTGCACTCCGAGGCGTGAAGTGAAGGCATGAACTGTGCATATGCTGTACCATACAGTTTTGCCTACTGCTGCCTGTAGCTTCATTGTAGCTGTGAATGCTCTGTTCCCCTCCCTTGCACCCGTGAAGATTCATGAACACACACGATGGGGCTGTGCGAGGCACAGCGTTCCGGCTCGGGAGGCAGAGGAGGGCGTGGGTGCGGAGGCTCTGCCTATGAGGGCCGTGAGCACATGTTGGGGAATCTTGGAGCTCTGGGCAAGCAGCCTGGCCTTCACAGTCAGCCTTCGCGCTGGTGCGGGATTGAGATGTTTGGGTTCGTGGAAGGCTTCTGTCGGGACAGACTTTACAAAGGCCAGAATCCGTCTAAGGAAGCACACTTGAAGGATGTCTAGTCAGAGAGACCATCCGTTGCTCTAGAGGAAACGTAGATTTGGACATTTAAAACCTTCAGTTCTAAGGTGCTTCTGGGTAGGCTTACAGTCTACAGCCTAAAACCATCAAGGTGCTCCTACCTTTGCCAGCAAGGGCAAGAAAGCCCTGGACTCTTCTGTGAGTGGAGGAGAGAAAGACAGGAGGAGGGAGAGGGCAAGGGGAAGAGAAGAGGAGAGAAGGAGGAGGAGGAGGGGTGAATGGCGAAGAGGAGCAACTTGTCAAAATCTTTTTAGTGCACAAAACTAATTCTGTTCATCTTGGATTTGGTGAGCTGGATAATATTCTGCGCACGGCTCCTAAATGAATTATTAAATGTCAACTCAAGATGGCTTAACTAAAATATCCAATTTAATAACCAAAAGTATCTAAGGTAACAATAACAATTTTACAGGTGAATGTAGAGTTGTCAAGTCAAACCATTATAGACAAGCTTTGGGGTTTTCACATAATCTCCCTCCACATCTCATCTTCTGTCACTAAATACCCGCTCTGGAGAGCATGTTCTATTTCAATAAAGATCATCTCTCTGGTGCAAGCTTCTCTATTCAGATGGAGCCAGCAAACCAGCAAACCTTTTTTTTTTTTCTAAAATATAAAGCTAAACAAGATCTCAGTCACCACCAAATCTTTATTAATGCATTCCTTGTGCTACTTCTGAATATTAATAAAAATTAATAATTAATTTTGCCTTTGGCATTGCAAGATATACTAGTTTTAATTAGTGTACTGTACTCCTATACAATTAAAAAATAATTGATGTCCACGCTTATTGGCGGTGTCTGTGATCTTCTTTTCTGTTGTTGTCAACAAATGCCTTAAAAAACAAGTTCAAGAATGTTGTGCTGTCTGCTTGATTTACACACCCAAAGTAACAGGCAAATCTTTTATGATGAAACAGAACAGTTTTCTGTTTAAATTATACACAAGGATATTAACTAGAAAGAGAAAATTAAAAGCTGATGGCTACAAGGAATAATGGAAAGTCTATAAAAATGTTTTATCTATCAACAAATTTGCCTGGAAAATATCAATGGTTGGCACCATCTCTCAGCTGAAACATGGAGAAGCCATCTTGGATTTGTTATGTCAATTCCATCAAGCATTTAATTCTGATGTCCTCCTTAATCAGCTTTAGTTATTTAAATTCAGCATATCATGTTACTGTTCTACTACATCATTTTAATTGTGCCATGAACTACTTTATTATAGAATGCTAAAGTATCTCCCTGTGCCTCCCTCTCCCTCTTTCTTTCTTAACAATGCAGACTGTGGAAGTCAAGAGAGAATGTCTGTGGTGAAGGGGACAAGAGCTTCCTTTGGAAACATTTGTACCAGGAATCTTGGGCAGAAAGAGAATGGTGATTGTTTAGAAGGAAATAATTCAAATCCCACAACATATGCGTTTCTTGGTTTTATTTCCTAGAGCCAGGATTCTTTTTTGATGATTATTTTCATTCATTTTTTTTTATTTTTAAAATTGTATTGTTTTCATTTCAATAACATTGGTTTACAGCGCTGGGTATGATTCAGGGGCACAGATTCCCCCTCTTCAGATGTATGTTACCACACCTTGCCCACCTCTGAAGCCCCACAATCCTCAGCCAGCAACCAGGTAATGCACTCTTATTTTTAAGAATATTGTGTGTTGAAGAGCCACAAATACACCTATGATAATAAGAGGGAACTGACTCATTAACACTTTGTGGTCCGCTTATGTATTAATACGTGTTTTTGTCACCAGTATCAGGTGGCCGCTCACGTGTTAATACATGTTCATCTAGTCTCCGTTTTTTCATGCCACGGTGGATTCATTTGGAACTATTAGGAGCTATTTCTTTGATCGTACTCAGTCTAGAAGCTTTACAAATTGTTTTGGTGAAAGTGTAAGCTGTTTTATGAGAGATATTACAGTTTTTTTAATATCCAGTAGTTCAGGAGTTGTGTGTGTTTTATTGAATGCTTATATCATTCATGCGGTGGCACAGAAAATGGCCGGCCCCAAAGGCTGGGAAATTTAAAGGGCACCAGCACACAAAGTGTTAAAACACAGGACAGAGCAGAATGGAGCAGTACAAGGTTGGGATTTCATACTTTACTCCTGAATCCTGGGTTAGTATTTTTTTTTAGGCAGAAAATCACAATTGATATGTGTTTCCTTTAATAAGTTAATGATCTTAGTAACAATTTTCAGTAAAAACAAAACAAAACTAAGCTAAGGTGTCTGTCTACAAATGTAACGTTCAGTTTCTCTTCTGTAACAGCTGCCTTCATAGATGTACCACAGTTTTAAGTCACCTTGGTCACACATCTGTCTGCTGTCCACAGTCTTTCTCTTCTAGAATCTCAATGCTTTGGGGGTCAAGGAGCTTGATCATTTTATTCACAGCTGCCTTTACAGAACACAGCACAAGGCCCGGCACAGAAGTGAAATTTAACAAACATCAGTGGATTGAATTTATTAGTTCTGACTTAAAACATGTTTTTTTTTTCTTTCTTGGGTCTCTAGGACTTTATTATTCCATGCCCATCAAAAAGTGAATAAACAAGCTATAATATACCCCCATGATGGTCTATTACTCGGCAATGAAAAATAAACTACTAATACATACAATACTGTGGATGAATCTCAAAACAATAGGCTGTGCAGTATCAGCTATTTACTGAGGAGAACACACTGCCTGATAGAATGCGGATGGCATTCTGGAGCAGTGAGACTGATGCTGTGGGGAGAAAAATCACCACAGAACATCGGTTGCCTCCGGAGGGATTCACTGAAAAAGGGCATCCGGGAATGTTTTGGGGTGATGGAGACGTGGCTCCTGATTGGTGGTTACATGGATGGATCCATTTATCTAAACTCATCAAACTATACACTTAAGAGCTGTGCATTTATGGTATGTAAATTATGCCTAATTTTTTAAAACTGAGGAATACATATTTCCCTTTTCTAGTCCATTGGCAAGTAAAGGAGGAAACTCAGCCAATGCGTGCAGTTGCTCTGGAACTCTCCTCACATCACCTCCCTCCTAGGTCCCTGGACAGTGCCACCAGGGAATAGGTTGACAGACGTTTCAGCCTCCCTCACGCAGGTGCATTTTCCTACCTGGCTTCACCCTAACCTGGGGTGGGGGGCTTAGCTATCTATGGCCTCCTGCACAGGTAAAGATGAGAGCCCCTCATCTCCGGCAGGCAGTTTGGGATGCGGTTAAGTGCCGGCTCCTCGACGAGAAGCTGTGAATAACACTCTTAGCAGTCCATGCCAACGCCCTGGTCTCTGTCTGCGTGCCCAGCTGGCCTGCGGATCATTTTTTACCTCTCAAATTGGGTCACGAAAAAAGAACGGCGTTTTCCATGCCTGCGATCTAAATTCTCGGTGCGATTTAAATTCTATTAACACTGGGAAAGCTGGAAATTCCAAGGCGAGCCTCTGGCTTCTCTGGGACCACTTTTCAGGAAGGCCCACTGGCCTATTTTCTTTTTAGACTTTCTTTCTTTTAATTAAAAGGCCCAACTTTCCTGGGTGTTAATCGAGGATTAACTTGAGAATTAAGATGCTGTGTATCACGCAGAGAACGAGCAAGTGAAGTCGCGAGCCAGACACCTCTCTAATCAGTATTAGCGACATCTGAAGGATCTTCTCATCCAAGAAATCACTGTGCAACTTCCTCGTGCCTGGAGGAGGGACCAACACACGTGAGAGGGTTTCCTGATACCCTGCTCTGAATTTGGCGCCCTGTACGCATTCTCTGTGGGCTTCACTTAAGGATTGCATCTCTCCTCGCAATTCATCCGCGAGCCCTCACAGTCTCGTCCTGCCTTTGGTTTTTTGTTTCCTTCCATTCTGGGAAGTCGCTGCTTGCTTTGAGTTTCCTGCGCTGCTGTTGTTGGCTGGCTTTTGGGGTACCCAGGGATCTGTGGTAGTCTGAGCTGCACCTGGTGGCCTGGGCTCCTCCAGTGAGTTTACAGTGACCTAACTCTGGCTTGCCCAGAGCTATCACGTCTTGGTCAATGTTTTGTTTGCTTCCCAGCCTAGTCTTGTGCACAAGCTGGGAAGAACCCACAGCGTCATTCCACAGGCCTCTGGGCGCGACCGTTCTGCATATAACGCCTGGGAGAGGATGCTGTGAGGGAACAGAACAAGAGAGTGGCTCAGAGGTGGGACTGTCGACAGGGCATCAGCAACAATGAAACGCTGGAACTTCTTCAGGCAGGGGTCCTCAGTAAAGGAGGGTATTCTGGGTTCAAGAAGCAAAGAAATATTGCCTGGTACATGAGTGCAGCTTTTAGCAAAAGCAGATTTCATTCTCTTGTCTCTCTCTCAGCTGCCACACTTCCTTCCTGGAACTATGTTTTCTCACACAGGGATCTGCTCCCAAGAGATTGGGAGCAGGGGCCGCCGCGAAGGTGGGGGTAAGGCTGGGGAGAGGGGGACAGCGGGAGAACGGCAGGTGGCTCCAGTAGCTATCAGTGAGTGTGTTCGAAGTCAGCCCCACCTCCAAACAGAGCGAACCTACGCGTGGACGTAAATCCTGCTTCAGTGCATGACCACAGGGCATGGATGATGTTTGCAAAGCTCGTCCCTAGTGGGGCCCCTGGGGAGACAGCCAGGCGTCCATCGCTGGGCGGAACTTGCTTCCGTCAGCACTGCAGGGCACACCCGTAGGTGCGGAGCGGAGCCTCTGATGGAGCCCGAGTCCAGTAAAGTCCAGGCCAGTTTTCTCTGCCCCCCACACAGGGGGACCTCGAGACCGGAAGAGGGTGGTGGATTGGTCTGGAAGCGGTTCAGTATCGCCTGTGCTTGACTTTCTGTGCGGCTGGCGGGGGAGACATGTTTGACTATACAAATGGAAGTTTTATGATGATAAGATCAGTTGTTACTGAGATATTTATGTGACAAGCTGACAGATATAAAACTACAAAGCTTGCTTTTATGCCTCCCAACCTTTCAGAGGAAAAAAATAAATACTGAGATGATGGGTCACTTCCAAGAGAATTTATGATCTAAATTACCTAATACCTGGTGAACTTCTAATATGCAAGATGAAGTCTCTCGATGCTATTAAAAAGATAAACTTCATTTACCAACATTGTAGCAAGTGGCTTCATTCTGAAAAGGGAGGCAAAGATCTCGCTTTAGGACCAGCCCTGGAACGTGGGGCGGGGTCTACAGCTTCATCTTTTCCGTCCAGGTGACAGTGGAGAAGGCGGCCCCTCGCCCAGGACTCTGAGGTCAGTCTCTCTCTCCGTGTCGGCCGATGCCACAGTTCGTGCCCAGATGGGTGTGGAACATCGGTGCCCGGCTTCTTCAGGCAGATTCGCAATTAGCCACTAGCATCCTGACAATGTGATATTTCTTAGGGCTCAGAGCCCCGTCCCCACTTCCAGGGAGCACAGCCAAGCCCCAGCCGTGTGTGGGTCTCCTGTGCCAGGTCTTGTGCTGGGCTGGGCACGCTGCGGGTTGGGGCTTCTGCTATACCTTCAGCTCCAAGCCAGGCTCCACTGCCCTCCCTGCAGAGAATAAACCCAAAACCAGGCGGGAGGTACAAGGCCACAGCCCCACCCCACCGGTGGTGGGGAAGGCTCAATGGCGTCACAGGCGGGGAGATTTTATTCCAGGGGTCCAGATAATTGTGTCCTTCCTGGCCCCCTTCCTGTACGGTATGGCGGGGCTAGTGTTCAAAGCCCCACCTCCCTTTTTCTAAAAGTTCCTCTAATCCTTCTGGTCTGGGGACTACGAGATGAGGGACAGACAAGGCAGCCAGTGAGTTTTCCCTTTGTGGCTGTTTCTTTATATCCTTGTCTCTACTGGGTAACCAGAGTGAGCAAGAGATGAGAGACTTATTTCTGGATAGAAATGGAACTCCAGAAGAGAGAGGACTTCTCCAGGGCCCCAGATGAGGATGTCACAGAGCTCCAGGCCCACATCCTTCCCTACAATGGCCTGCCTCCTTCCAGCACCTTCTCTTCTGGTTATTATCCTTTGATATTTAATTATTTTGTAATAAATTCTACATTACAGATTTTAAAATAATGACTTATTTATGACTGATTATTTTAGGGGTATTTGCAGGGATCTTCGCTACCCCGTGTTTGTATCTCAGGGGAAAGCAGGAGGGTGGGTGTGAACGTGCGCGAACGCTGGGTATCACACCCAAATTAAACTCTTTTACTGTATTTTATCAGATCGATCTCCTGTGTAATCCTCAGCATTGTCTCATTTAAATAAAACTTCCATTTGTAACAGTCCTATAAATAGAAAGCAGTATTGATCGGGGCCCCACTGGCAAGCTGCACTTTGGTTATCACTGAAGCCTGACCGGTTAATGCGAGGGCTACAATTTATTATGCGGCAAGATACAACGCAAGGCCTGAAACACGGGCGTGCTTAGCTGGGGCAAGTGGTTCAGTGGAACTGTCCTTAGAACCGCATTTTGTGCCGGATTTGCCATTTTGCAACCCTAAAAGTTCAAGGAGCTGGGCCTTGCTGAGACCCCTTACCCCATCATGTGTGAAATCGGGTCCTATTCCCCAGGGCCATGCACACGTAGCACCACAAACAGCAGACAGGTTCTGGGTTCAAGATGGGGAGATGTGCGCAGATGTGGTCATCTCTTGCTTGCTGGAGGTGAACGAACTAGCACGAGCACCTACTAACTGCCTACTGTGTGCTGGGCATGGTTATCTGCGAGTGAAATTTTTCTCTGTCAAGCTAAGTGATGTTCATCGCCGTTTGGATAACTGAGCCCTTCGGCACATTCGCGTCTCTGCTGGGCATGCTGGTGACTGTGGGTAATCAGCGGTTCTCTCAGGGTCGTGGAAGCTGGCGCAGATGGGACGTGGGGCTCTAACAGAGATACTATCACACGTATGTTTGAGCAGAGAAATTTGGCTCAGTGCCCCTGTAATTTTACGCTCTCCAGGGGCTCTGCTCCCCAAAGTGCCAGGACCTCCTGTCCAGGCTGGCACAGACTGAGCCTGCCTCCTGGGTCCTCAAACGATTGGGCCCCTGGACAGGGGACACATCACCCAAGAACCTCATGGCTGGATCTGGGGGACATTTGTTGCCACCAAGAGGTGACGGGACCATCTGGCCTGAAGTCGGGGGACCTCTGACTTCTGACCCCAAAGCCTTATGCCAGCTGACCTCCTGCCATGGCCTTTCTGTCAACACTGGCCATGGAGTCAGCCTTCCAGCCGCATGGCACAGCAGGACCCAGGTGTGGCTTCTCTCTCCTTGTCCTCGACCATCCTATTTATAGCGGGGCCGGGAGGGGGCCGTGTGCAGCCAAGGAGCCGCCCCGCCTGCCTCTGCCACTGGGCATTGGGGTTCCTCCACCCTGAGGAGAAAGGTTGGTAGAGACCCCTGAACACACTGGGTTGGGGACTTATGACCCCACTCGACCCCCCTGGGCAAGTGGGAAGGGTTTTCCACGGGGCCTGGGAGCCCTGAATGCCCAGATGGGGAGGGAGGTTCTCCCAGGAAGCTCATCTCAGCTCTCACCACTGCTCTCCTGGGACCAGTGTGGGGAGGGGAGTGGCCTGGTGCCAGCAGGCTGCCCGGCACCCTGGGGCCCCACCTCACACACCTCACATCGCAGCTTCTTGGATTCACGTTCGCCCGCCAGCTGGTCCTCTGGCTCATCTGTTGACATCCTCCTCGGAAGCGTCTCCCTGCACTTTGCTCTGCTGTTAAACTCCTGCCCTAGAGGAACCTGGGAGGCTCTTCTAGGGAACCTGGAGCTCACAGGAATGTGGAGACAGGAGAGGTGAAGCTCAGCTGTCTGTCTGCTGTCTTGCGTCAGAAGCTCCAGGCTCCCGCCTGGAGAGGCCTGGACCTCCTGCATCACGTCCAAAGGGGCAGTGCGGGAGGGTGCCCTGGGCCGGCTCCCAGCCTGCATGGGCACACCCAGACTGTCCCGGCTCCTCACACATCACAGCTCCCAGAGGCCCATGTGGCCCACCCCCAGGCAGCACTGCAAGGCGGGGAGGCCCTCCTTGGGGTGCATATCTGCATGGACACGAACCAAGACCAGGTAATCATCATCCCATGCGTACCAGCCATGTCCTGCGCCCCAGGTTCAATGCCAAGGCCACCTCAGATCACGACTGTGCATTTCCCAAAGCTGGGATGGTTCTGCTGTAAGTCCCCCGACAGAGAGGGCACTGGTTTTAGAGTGTAGGGGACCTTCACTAGGCCTCCCCCACTTTTCTTTTAGTGTCGTTCCTCCAGTCTGAGATGAAATGTATGTTTCCATGTCTGGTTCAGGTTTTGGTTCCATATCTGGTTCTGATGGCCTGTGAGCTTCAACACACACACACACACACACACACACACACACACACACACACACACACACACTCACACACAGACTCACAGACTCACATGACCTGAGCAGGCATCCATTTGCACACGCACAGTGCGCCCAGTAAGATGTCCCAAAAAATCAGCTCCAACTCACTCTCTCCAAAGCCCCAGCGAGGCCTGCTGAATCTAGGCTTTCTGGACAGCAGGGCTAAAGCTTCTGCATTCTCGGCTCTCCCCAGGAGCAAAGGTCTTAACTCAGGTGGCTACCTGTTCTAGAGCCAAGTGATTAGCAGGTTCATACAGGTGGGTGAGTGTCCCAGGAAAGAGACACCTTTGCACCGAAGGACAGTCATATCTCCTCTGGGGCGATTTGCAGGCAGAAACAACCATCGTCTGGTTTCCACCAGTTCCATGGAAGTTAAGAACATCAGTGCTCCCAAGTTGGGGTCCGGAACGTGGCACGGAAGGAGTTGAGCCCGTGTGGCCTCTAAGCTCTCAAGAACATGGGAATTTTCTTCTGTTAAGAGAAGCTGCACTTGCTTCTCGTCTGCATTGTAATGCAGGTCTTCATAAAGTCGTTTTTACTTTTACATTTTAATAACTTGGGTTATCGGTAGGATAGAAACAATATCTAAGTGGCATTTAAAAGCAAATCTATTAAATTTTAGGGTACCTGCATTACACAGTGAAGAACATTATCATTTAGATCCTGGGGGGGAAATGGCCACATATGAGAGAAGGAAAATTGTGTACTTTGGAAAACACAATCCTAGTCTAATATCATCGTGAGAAGAAAATTCTCTGCTCATTACCAGGAAGATTGTTTTTATCCTACCCATAACTAAAGTTATTAAAGTTTGAGAACTGTAAAATGCTTAATGAGAAACTGCAGGATAAATGATAACAACCAGGACCTGGACCGGTATTTGCGGAGATAAACTTTAAATCTCCGTTGTGAGGTAGTGTCGTGGCCCACACGCTACCCCCCTTGTGAGTGTGAAATGACTAAATGATAAAATAAAGTGAGTAACCATAGTAACCAGGATGCTGGGGTGGGGGGAGCACATTTCTAGTTGAATTCAAGGAAGGCGCTGACATGTGGTCAAAAGCCAGGGAGCTTTGACCCACCTCCCCCCGACTGCCCCCATATCCTCTGTCCGGTCCTCTGCACAGCAGAGGCCGGGGTGCTCCCAACAGAAAGGGGGACAGTACCTTGCACGGTGAGAAGCCACAGGAAGCGGAAGCGACTACAGGCAAGTTGCCAGCTGCGGGCCCCCAGCCACACAGCTCCCCAGGGTTCGGCTGGAACGCTGGGCACCTGCAAACCCAAGAGGCCAAAAGGCAAACGTGACGAGCCAAGCACGGGCGACCGGCCGTCTCCTCTTCAGAGAGGGTGATGGGGCTACTAGCACAGCCCCTGCTCTGCCGGCCGGGAGCTCAGCGGTCTTCACACCATTACGTGGATCGTTACTCTCTCCCGAGGTGTGTATGGTTGTAGCGGCAGGAAGGATCCGGGCAGACGGGTAAAGGAGGCGTCCTAGAGTCCTCGGTGGCTTTTTCAGGCTTTTAATGTTATTTCTGCGCTATTCGTAGTGAGATAACCAGGTGCAGGGCAGCCGGGGTGCTGGGCGCCAGGAGGCTGGCAGGCCTTTAAGCCCCCAGTGAATCTTCACATTCTCTGGGCTCTCTGGACTTCTCTCATGGTCTCTTGGCTGCACCCCACCACACGGTCCTCTCACCATACTCTGTTTTCTGCTGCTCCTGCGTCACGTCCTCTGTGACACCCCCTTATATGCTCAGTCTCTCTGGGCCCAGGGGCACCCACTCACGCACGCCCACACCCTACTTCAGGTGCCCGCCATCAGGCATGCGTGTAGGACCGCGGGGGGGTCTGTCATGAACGCTGACGTCGGGAGCGCGGAAAATCCAGACCACCCTTCATTTGTTTGCCCTCCAGGGGTCCTCGTGGAGCCCACTTTCAAGAACCTCTTGGACATCACCACTGATCAGTGGTTAGGCTCACCAGGGACCTAAAAGTCACATGGAGACTCGGCCCTTACTAGCTGGGAGCGGGATCTGGGCATTCATTGTCTTTATTTTATATATATACATATATATACATAATTTTTTATTGTTATTCATATGTTTTACATTATTGTGTATTCCCTGTGGGTTACCCACCACCGATTCACCCGTGAACCATCACCATAGTCCCTTGTGCTCTTTTCTCCCCCATTTTGAGCCCTTTCCCTCCCCCTCCCTTGCTGAATGTCTCTTTCTTATTTGATTCTCCTATATTCCTGTTATAAGTGACTATCGAATGGTTTCATTCATTGTCTTTAAAGCCTCCACGGGGTGCCAGGAGCTCTGCACTTGTTCTTGCAGCAGTGCTGCTCTGTCTGGGCCACACCCTGGGCTCTGGGGGAGCTTGGAGCTACTGGTGCTGATGTCCCACCCCAGAACTCTGATCCAGTTGTTTTGGGGTTCCCTCTGGCCACTGGGATCATTAAAGCTCCCAGGTGAGACTAATGTGCAGTGAAGACTTAAAACCACTTCTGCCTTGGAGGATGGTTCCAGAACCATCTCAGCTGGTGGGGAAGGAAGCACAGACGTACCGCAGTCATGTCACTAGATGAAGCCCAGAAAGGTGCTGCCATGGCAGAGACCAAAATCCCCCGCTTGGAAAGGGCAATGGCGCCTGAGAGGGACTGTCCAGCACAGAAAGGGGAGCTGGTTTCCCTGGCGTGGGAAGAGTGTGCCCGCGCTGAGTCCTCCCCGCTCCCTGCTGCACTTCCGAAGTCCCAGAGCAGAGACTTGGCGCAGCCCCGTGCTGGCTGTGGGCTTGGGAGCAGAGTGAGGACTGGCATCCCAGAGGGGAGGGGCTGGGCAGGTGGGTGAGGGCCCTGAGTGCCGCGGTGGGGCGTGGGAGCTGGCTGTGGGCACCTCGGAGGGTTTTCGACAGAGGTGGGGCGTGCAGGGTGCGGGCGTTAGGATTTCTTAGCAGGGCGTGATCTGAGGAGACCGCAGAGACAGCCTGCTGGGAGTGGTTGTAACAGGTCAAGGAAGAAGTGGCGTTGGCCGTCTTTGTGCCTTTGAAGACCAGGAACTCAGATCGATGCTTTCTCCAGGTCTCACTGGGTATGAAGGCGAGAAGAGTGTTCAGACAACAGGCCGTCAGCTCCAGGGGCCGCCTGGTGTTGCAAGCATGTGGGTCAGGCTGCAGAGGAGACCCAGCGAGCCCCGTTCTGCGGCACCTGGAGAACGCATGGCAGGGTGTATTCAAAAACCCAAAGCAGGGGCCAGCTGGGAACACACTCTCTGGGTGCTTTTGAGCTCTAATTTAGAGGGGGGCACTGCATTGAAAGACCCCCATTCTCTTGCAGCCCCTGCTGCGCCTTGGTAGGAGGCAATGTTCTCCCATTTTCCTCTCCCTTCTGCCTGGTTCTCTCTCTCCGCATGGGCAGTGGAAGAGGGGTGCCGGCTAAGGTGAGGGGACATGAATGTCCCATGGATACTCAGCACCCCTCCGTCTGCTGACTGATGCCTGTGGGTGGCCTGGGCACCATCGCCAGCTCAGGACCCAGTCTGGTGAGAGATCCCTACATCCCCCAAGCAGGAAGCACAGGCCCCGACCACCCACTGCCTCTGTCCCTTCCTTAGACCCCTCTCAGTCCTTGTATGGCAGACGATTGTCTACAGAGCCAAACCCAAGAGAGGCTGAGGCAAGGAGACGGCTCTATTAGCCAAGTGCTTGAGATTGACTTGCATCACTTTCCTTTAATTATATAAGAATGTTGTACAAATCATTAGGTAAAAATTTGATGTAACTCTTCTTTCAATTAAACACAATGATGGAGGCACAGCCTGTATTAGTGCGCAAATTCCCCAGGAGAGCATTCTCTCTGCAGAGTGGAATGTCTATTAGCTTTCCGCCAAAATAAAGGTCACCAGACAGGAGCCTCCGTCATCCGACTCTTACTTCCTTGAACATGCGGTGTAATCAGGCAAAATGTGTCACACTCAGGAAACCACCGGTGCAATTATATTGAATATGCCCGGTGCGCCAAAGCCCAGTCCCCTTCTCTGGCAGGTGCTTTGAATGTCACAGAGCAGGAACTGGCTCAGGGCTGAGAGGGGCAGATGTCCAGCTCAGATGCTACTCATCGCAGGGCTTGTCCCTCCTGTTGTCCTGATTTAAGGAAACGGCAACTTGTCTCATGGCCTGAACCCCTCCCCTGCAAAGCATCAGAAATTTCTGGGGGATGGTAGGATCTGCACAAAACACAGAATTTGAATCTTGGTCCACTAAGTCGTGCATGTGTGCACGAAAGCAAGCTTCTTCACTTTTGTTTTTACTGTCTCTGTCACGTCTTCATTCCGTCGTGTGGCAAAACGATCTCAGATAATTTGAGGCTCTGTGTGGGATGGATCTAAATTCCAAAAAATTTTGCAGAACTAAGTGCCCCGGGGGAGAAAGAAGGGCCTTGCTCTTGGTCCTCAGACTAAGCATCCACCCACGACAAAAGGCCTGAGCCTGACTGGTCTTTCTTTGTCTGTCTTGGCTGGTCTCACCTCACAGCATCTCACTCATCTCAACAGGGTGTAGGATCTGGGACGTGAGGGGAGATGGTGTCTCTCGATGAAGGGCAGCGCATGTGGCCACGAGCACCGAGCAACCTGTGACTTGGCCCGCTCAGCAGCCATTGTCCTGACTTCTAATAACACCGCACCCATTTTCTTTCTCTCGGGGGTCACCCTTTCTCACCTCTCGGTCCAGGTGACATGGGTGGAGCTCACTCCCATCCCAGCTCGAGGAGGGGAGATTTGATGTCGCTGACCAGCCCCTTTCATGCCCCGATTGCTCAAGGACAATCTGTCTGTGGTGTCCCCTGAGAGTCCCTCCCCGGGACTTGGCTGGAGCGACCAGGGAAGAAGCGCTATGTCCTGGGACCTTATAAACTGGAAGTCTAAAGCTGGGCTTGCCGGAGGCAACCTGCAGAGAATGTGCTGAGAAGAAAGCCCCGGGAAGAGCTGAGGGGTGCAGGGGATGGGGTTCTCTGACCCTGCAGAGCTCCTGGCCGATCTGTACTTGAGGATTTTCACCTCCATGAATGGATAAATTGTCTCTCCTGTTTGGGCAGGTTCGAGCTGGTCTTTGGTCATGCCTAAGCGAAAGCCTCTGAGAAGAACGATATGGGTCCAAAAGTGAAAATCATTTCAGTCTAGAAATCCAGGAGCAGATCTAGGCCCTGTATTAGATTCTGAAACTCGAACATTCTAGCAGGGTTTGGAAGTGCTTTGTCCTCAGCTATCTGGGCAGAGAAGCTTCCTTCAGGTAGAAGAATATGAGAAGCACACACAGGGCCTTGGAAGACACTCGTGCAGAGAGGGCCTGAAGCTTAAACTTCATCAGTCTCTTTGTGAGGCTAGGGATCGATCACCATCACCTCCGTTCCCCCAAAAAGAGTCTTGATAAAATCACTTAATCTCCTGAGATCTCAGTTTCATCATCTAAAGCCAGAGAGTTGATCTAAGTTCAGTCTCATCCAACTAGAAATCATGTTGTCTTTGCAGTCTTTGTGGGAGAACTAGCACTGTTTCAAATTAGCTATTTTGGTTTTCATGAATGGAAGCCTCTTTGTCTCTCAGGGCCCTCCCTGGGTAATTTTTTTAAAAAATGATTTATTTATTTATGCATACAAGCTGGGGTACAGGCCAGAGGTGTGGGGCGGCGGGAGGGTTCACCAGAGACAGAGTGGGGAGCAGAACAGGCTGATCAACAAAATACACTGCTGAGGGCAGCAGCAGGGGAGGCAGGAGAGGTCTGCTGCGCCATGTGGGAATCTCCCCGCCAGGCATCGAACTCACGTCGCTGATGCCGACAGCTCCACAGCGCAGCGCTTAACCGCTGCGCCACCAAGGAGGCCCCCTCCCTAGGTATTTTGATGGGTCTGGATCACTAGCTCCTACTTCCCTTCTGCAGACGAAGCCACGGCTCCACGAACACTGACCCAAGAGAGAGGTTCAACCCAAGAGAGAAGGTTCCAGAGAGCCAGGATCGGCTCAGGGGTGGGAGGGACAGCGGTCTAGCTCAGGTGACCGCTGTCCTGATATAAAGAAGAGGTAGTTTCCATCTTGGAAGCCACTGGGCTGAGGAGGAGGGAGGAAGCTGATTTTGGGCGAGTTCTATCAAGCTATTGTACTCTTAGGAAGTGTTTCTTCCTCAGCTGTCTGGGCAGAGAAGCTTCCTTAAAGAATGTTTTCATACAAAATTTCTAAAATGCTGAAAATACAATAAGATTAACGGCCCCTGGAGGCTATGGCTTAAATATTTTATCTTCTTAGATATCAGTTACACTGCACTTTCCTCCAAGGATCTAAAGTCTTTTAAATATAGCATCTAATTAATCCTCCTGTCATCTGTGGACAGAGCAGCATCATTACCCCGATTTCACAGGTGAGGACACAGAAATGATAGGAGGGGTGTCCACAGCAGCAGCCTAGTTCCATCAGTGGAGACCCAGGTCCCATCATGTCACCTGACCCAGTGGGGACATCACCTGTAAAACCCATTTGAGTGACGCCACTCGGGGCCTGCACACACAGACGGCAGCCAGCAGAGCCAAAAAAGATACAGTGAAGCTGGGGCACCTCTGCCCCGATGCACAGACAAGGTCCCCGGGAGTGACTGACGCCCTCACCAGAGGTGACCGACGGAGAGCCCAGATGGCCATCTCGACAGACAGTGTGAGCTCCGCGTCTTCAGACACAGACAGGGTATTTTAAAACACCCCTTTCTTAACATAGCTGCGGGACTCAAACGGTGTCCACACCCGTCCTCTGCCCCCAATCTCCAAGCAGCCGCACAGATCAGTGGCTTCCACTTATGTGGAACAGGCCAGACCTTGACCTCCGACCTCTGACTCCAGCCCTGAGATGTACCCACCACTAGTCTCACCGTAGAGCAGAGAAGGCGCCTCCATGAGTGCTCCTCAGGGGCGGGCAGGGCTGGGAGTCTTTCCACGACCGCCTCCTGCTGCTCCCGCGTCATTTTCAAGCCATGTGATGGTTTCCACCCAGCCGGAAGCAACGTGGCCCATGGCTCCTGGTGACATCACTGGATAAACGTGGGGATGGGCGCCCAGGAAGGAGAGGTTTGCACGCGTGGCAAGGATTTCCTCGGAGCCAGTGTGCTGGGGGTCTAGAGGACCCCAGACTGCAGCAAGAAACCCCCCAAATCAGATGTCACTCAAAGTCCACCTCAAAGAGCGGAGGAACCCAGCGGCAAAGCCAAAAGCTTCTCAGCTTTAATTCCTCTCTTTAGCACCCCCCGTCCCCCAATCCAGAGCAACGACCCCGAGTGAGAGCCCAAAGGATGCCCAAATCCAAAAGAGTCTCCCTTTTGGCGGCAATCACGGTGCTTGCCGGGAGAGAAAAATAATGGGGAGGAAGGGGAGGAAAAGGATTAGAAGAGAAAGAGAAGTGAGGGAGAAGGTAGATATGAGTATGGGTGCCTACATCTAAATAGATGGATATCTAGCTATATGTTTCTAATGGAGAGAGAGAGAGAGAGAGAGAGAGAGAGAGAGAGAGAGAGAGAGAGAGAGAGAGAGAGAGAGAGAGAGAGCGAGCGCACACCAGCAAGCATGGATAAGCTTATATCACAGAGAGACTAGCAGGAACAACAAAGAAAGCCCTTGAAACAGTGGAAGAGGAATAAAGAGGCAGAAAGAGGTGGAGAGGAGAAAGGAAAAGGGCCAGAGGACACTAGGAGGGAAAACCCAGCCCTGAGAAAGGAGTCTCTGACCCATACTGTAAAATGACAAGGATTGAGTGAGCAGTTTTTAATACAGATAATATTGTCCGTGTAGTCTATAAATATAAAATTAAATGCTGACCTCTCTGGTCCATGTCAAAAGTCCAAGCCAGTGTCAGCACATATTGTTTTTATTTGTTTCAAGAGAAAATAGATCAACAACATTAACCTCCCAATGAACAGAGAATTGAATGAATTAAAAAGCAGAGCCATAAATCGCCCCGGTTTTATTGGCACGGTGATAAACATGCCCAAGGCTTCCCAGGGAGTGGGGTCTGGGATATTCTCAATACCCCGCAGCCTCTTCGCCACCAAGAAAGGAAAAGGGAGCCTCAGAGTGGGGCGCTGTTCTCCACTCCCACCGCCTCTATCCATCACCATCTGACAAAGGTGGCAGCGCGCATTTCGAGAAATATTGAGAAAGAGAACCAAGGAGCAAGGCAATTTGGAGAGGCCCTTAGGATCCAAGGTGCCTCAGCAGCCTCCTGGACATCTGCATTTGACAAGAGGAGTTGTCGAGGGAGGGGGGCCAGGCTCAGATTTCCAGGCCAGGACTGGAAGTCTGCAGCCTGTACAGCATCCTAGGGGCCCCTGGCCAGTCCCCCCACTCTTCAGCTCCAGCTCTCCTTGGCCTGTGGTTATTCATGGGAAGGGATGCTTGCCAACCAGGGAAATGCGTTTTATTTCCAGCTCAGGAATTCACACCATAATTCGGGCAGTTGCTAAATAAAGCATCACTCCGTTCACAAAGCTGGTTTCACGTAGACCTTTTAGCACCGACTCCGTGATGAAGCTGAGCAATTCTTAATTACGGGGATGGAGCTGAGCACCAGTATTTGTAGGAAGGAGACAAATGCTCACAAGTCTGGCTCTCAGACTGGCCTGCGGGCCCCGGGAAGCCACGCAGAAAATTCCTAGAGCTCAGAACCTTCCCTCCCGCTTCCTCGCTGACTTGGGAGGTTGAGATGTAGGCAGAGAGCAGGTGGAAAAAATTCCTTAAACTCTCCATGAGACTTTTCAATGATCCCTTAGCTGCTTCCACCATGATTTGGGAGAAGCGTCAGAGATGAAATTTGAGCATAAAAGGCAACACGAATCAGCCCAAAATAGTTTTCATTTATAAACAAAAGAAATGTTATATATTTATAAACCGATGGTAAACAAATTGACTAGATCATTAAAACTCAAAAATAATTGCCCTTGGAACAAATTTACAAGGCAATAAAGATTCTTCAGCTATTAAAGTATTTTCAGATAAGTGATTATTTTATAAAGCTATTATTTGCTATACAGTTTCTACTGATTTAGTTACAGATATTTTAAGTCTGTCACTAATGGTGACAAAATTCGGTCAGGGTGATCGCGGAGTTAGCTGGGCTCATGGACAGGGATTTTTAACCAGTTAAATGTATATCAACTTAATTCCATCAGAGAGGCATTCTCTGGCTGTGTGAAGGTGTGTGGGCGAGAGGGGGTGAACTTTGGTACATCTTCCTCAAACTCTCGAATTAGGGTTTTGTTCTTTATAATAAAAATAATAATGATGATTGCCAACATACCCAGCACACGGTGGACTTCTCCAGTACAAACCCATTTCACTCTCACCAAGCCACTGCCAGGCTAAGTGTCAGTCTCATATCCAGGAAACTGAGACACAGAGAGGCTAGCTCTGGTCATCCAATAAATGGCAGAGGTAGATTCCAGCCCAGTTGGCCGCTCCACCATATTGTTTATCTGTCCTAACCTTGCCTGGCAGCAACTCAAGTCTCACATGAGGTCGTCTTAAAAGTCACACATACACACACACATACACACATTCAGACACAATGGTGACTGTGAAGTGATGGTACGTTAGATTGTGGGAATCATTTTGTAAAGTATGTTTCTACAAATTATAATATCATACACTTGTCAATCATACTGAAATGAAGCTGGGGGAGGGGAAGCCACATTTGTCCTTTATGGTTAGGTGCAGTGCAGACTTCCCCGGCTGCCTTGGGCAAGCTAGAGTGCGGCCTGGTAGAAGATAACTAGAGCTTGCCTGACATCCTGAGAACCCGCTGGGGCCTCAGGTTGTCGCCTGCTGGGCTCTCACCAGGGCTCATAAGCATATTGGATGCCAGGCTCTGGGTACAATGCGGGGAAGGACCCCTTCTATCAGCTGCAGTTGTTACTTACTCACTTCTCAGTGTCCCCTGGAAAAAGCTCCTGGGGCTTCTCTCTGAACCTCTCCACCGCAGGAAGAACACCCCTCTAAGAGTCTTCTCCATGTTCCCTGGACCCCGTTTAGTTCGGACAAAAGAACCTGTGTGTAAACTGACTCAGGTACCATCCATGGTTTGGCAAAATGGCCAAGCCAGGGCCACAAAAAGTAAAGGGAAACATATTTTCCTTTTCATATCACCACACACCAAAAAAATAAATAAAACAAACTTTTAAATCTCTGGTTTTGATGATCTCATGTCTCTTTTCCCTGGTCCAGTTAACTGAGACATGTTGGACAGCCTGGACCCGTCAACTGGCCAAAATATATGCCCGCCCCCTGCCCCCCAGCACTGCTTTGTAAGGCCAGCTGCTGGCACCTCTGCCACGCCCGCCTGCTGCTGTGGGACCAAGGGCAGGTTGCTTGGTGTCTCTGAGCCAGCTTGCTCATCTGTAAAAACAGGAATTTCTAAAGTGCCACTCTCAGAGGGTTTGTAAATATTTCTGTAAAGCATCGAGAGCTTCTGGGTCATAGCTCCTGTCTCAGCGGGGGCCCGACTCGTGCCCTACCCCAAAGGAAGCCTCTCAAGAGGGGCTAGAAATGACGGAAATGAAGAAGCAGGATGCTGCACCTGTCATTAAAATGAGGACGCACCGCGCCCCCCCGGGCAGGACCCCAAGCCATATGCATTCCAACCCTGCGAATAGATCCAGAAATAATTCCTGCTAGTTTCCCTGCTACTTGGAAAGAGGTGTTTCTAAGTCAGAGAAAGTACAGCCAAGATGGTAGACTCAGACCTTTAAGGTCCAGGTTTGTTTGTCAGGGAAATGCAAGTAATTTCTTTGGGTGTAAATGTGAAAGAATTTCAGGAAAGTGATTGCAATGACACAAGTGGACTCCCCTTTCCAGACGCTGACCACCCCTGCATTTCTTTGTCCAGAGACTCTCTATTTAGGAAGCAGAGGTTCTTACCAAAGATGATCCAGATGGATGGGTGATGAGGTTGATTAATTCAGGTGGTGTAGACACTCCAACTGGGTAACTCAAATGAAAAGATGGAGTTCAGCACGTGTGAGAAATAAAAGTATTAATCTCCTTTATCACTTGGTTTTATATAGAACTTTTATTAACATGTGCGAGGGATGGAGGGCAGAGGATAAAACTTCCACATGTCAGCTGTTTTGTAAGGGAGACTGGCAGGGGGCTGGCCCATAGATCTTCAGAGAATGATGTTGAGTTATTACCCACCATTAGGAGGGAGTGTTCATTTCTCATTTGTCTGGGATAGAAAAGCTCCTTCCATAATATTGAGAGCTAATAGCTCCATGAAGAGTAGAGTTTGGGTTCCTAAATTACCAGGATTGGCTAAGTACCAAGTCTAGCTCACCCATCTCTCCATGCCTCACCTCCCACTTGAGTGCAAGAGACACCGGACCAGAAGGAGAGCATGCAAGTCGCTGATTAATATTATGTAGCCCCATGTGGATCTTTTTTTTGAATTCTGAGATTACATTCAGAGGATTGACATCAGATGAACTCAGCCTAATATTTTCATGCTCCCTTCTAAAACCTGTAGAGTCCATTTCCAGCTTAACAAGAGGCTGCCGCCCCCCCAAAGGAAGGTGTTCATGCTGAACCTGATGGCTTCCCTCCCGCTCTCTCGGGGGCTGAGGGGGCTGCTTCTCTGCTGCCCCGTGGGCATCTGTCTTCTCCCTGGATGTTTGGACAACTAGCACCCCCGCCAGTGGAGACAAGTCTCCGAAAGGCAGACAGGAGGTGACCAGTTAAGGTATTGATCAATTCTTACTCACATAAAACCTTTCACCTCCCTTGGAGCATGATGGCCAAGCCAATGCGTGATGTTCCCGTGGGCAGATAAACTGGAGGATGAAAAGCCTGCATCCATGACAACATGGGATGATCTCATTTGATGCCGCATGTCAAGCAGAGGGCGGCTCCATGAGCTGGGGACATTGTGGACCAGGGATGCTGGAGCAACACAGCCAGCTCCACAAGCCAGGGGACGGGAGACTGTCACCACTGTCCAAACCCACTGACGGTCTCTGCTATTTGGGGCTGGCTGGTTGAGAGAATCTGGGTGCACAGAAGATCATGCAGGAAGAAACCTGAGCTCTAACGGTCATTGCCATCTGCTGAGTGTGTCCCAGGGCTGCTCTCTGGGCTCCGCACGGATCTTCGCACTTGGACCTCCTAGCCGTGCAGGTCATGACCCCTGGCTGTTCAGGTTGATGGAACCCCTAACCGTGCAGGTGATGGCAGCCCTAGCAGTGCAGGTGATGGCATCACAGGGGTCTGTAACCAGTGGCTGAGGTGGTGCCATGTGGGAGCAGAGGCCCATGCTCAAAAAAAGCACTTTGTAGGCCTCCCTAGTGGCGCAGCAGTTGAGCGCTGCTCTGTGGAGCTGTCGGCAGCGGTGACACGAGTTCGACGCCCAGCCGGGGAGATTCCCACATGGCGCGGCAGACCTCTCCTGCCTCGCCCACTGCTCCCCTCAGCAGTGTATTTCCGTTGATCTGCCTGTGCTGCTCCCCACTCTGTCTCTGGTGAAACCTCTGGCCGCCCCACACCTCTGGTCTGTACCCCAGCTTGTATGCATAAAAAAATAAATCTTAAAAAAAAAAAAGCACTTTGTACCCTCAAAGCAACTTCCCTCTGTGGGAAGCACAATTCTCTCAGGTGGCAGCCCTGAGGAGCTGGCAGGGGGGATCAGCCCCATTTCTGAGGACAAAGTAGAGGCCCAGAGGTTTGTCATCCACTTAAGTCCTCACCAGGACACCCATAGTGTTAGAGAGTTCACTATAGGTAAACGGTGAAGAAATGGCGATATATGGTTTAGAAATTATGGTGTATTTTAAATATTTACTTTTGCCAAAAATCAACTGAGTGAATTTTAAGGATCTTCTTCGATTTATTCAATGATTGATAAATCAGGGGCATCCAATCTAGCAGAGAGAAAGGGGCGCTGAGGAGCTGCACCAAGTGAAAGCCTTTTATAGGCAAGACAGGGAAGTTAGAGCAGCAAACAGCAGATCGGTCATTGCAAAGTTCCCTTCCTCAAGCTGCTGGCCGGGGTCACTGGGCAGACGACCCCACTAGTGCCGAGCAGGTGATTCCAGACTGACTGGCTTAAGATTCCATTTCTGGGAGAGGCTGAAACTAATTTAGCCTCAGTTTGGTCATGGGGCTTAGTATAAGTGACTCCATTGTAAGCCTGTTGTCTGCCTCTTTGAAAAACCCTTTTTACAAGTTAACATCTTTAACACAAAGCAATCTATATAATATTGTTGTGATAACCATGGAACTTATTGAACCAGAATTTGCAATAGTTGGGCTGGTGATGGACCTCAAATCTGCGTGAGGGTCCCATCACGTAACCACCTTGGACTCAGTTGGAAGCTGAGCCAGGTACCAGACCCAGTACGAAGTGGCTCTGGGTCCAGCCCCAGGCCTGCTGGCTCTCTGCCATTCCAGGACCACCAAGTGACCCCATGTCCAAGTGGACAATTGCGCCCCTGGGCGGTGTCCATCGTGTGGGACCTTCTCTCTGCCCACAAACTGTTCCATCTAGCAAGGCCTTCCTGTGTACTTAGGCAGCTGTTGCTTATTCCCAAGATGCAGGGATTGATTGTAGGATGTATAACTAATGTTTATACAGCACCCAGGGAGGCATCGATGAACTCAAGTCAATCACATCAATTTCCTTGACTCCATGCTGCAACGATCTTGGAGGATGGGTGAGCTCCACACTGGCTCACTTCTTCGACACTCAGGATGGTCACCGAAAGGACAGGAGACCCCCAGGGAGCTGCAGAGAGCTTGAACAAGAGGCCATCCAAGGACTCCAGCTTTGAAATTTACTGGGGTGGAACAAGGGTGTGGCAACCTGTGCTGTCTGGCCTGTCCTTTTGTGCTTTCTTCACCTTACTAGCCCACATGGCATGTATGTGGTCCTCAGAGAAACACTTCTCCCCTTCCCTCAGTCCAATGGAGGGGCTGCCGCTCTTCCAGGCTCAAGGGAGCTGTTCAGAGCATTAGGTGCACCCTAAAAACACATGCAGGGAGTATTATCATCTCCCGGAAGTTTCCATTAGACCCCTAAGATTGTCCCATTCAACAATCTCAGGAGAACAGACATGATAATTTATACTAAGGTGTCAATGACCTCAGGCCTAGTTTCACATCTCAGAGAACTTTGGTAATTGGAGTATTACAGAGTCATGAACTCTGTTGGCAGACCATCCCAGTTTCCTCTTGTAGTGGCTATGAGACCTTGAAAAATCAGATTGTTTAATCACAGTCTACTCCTTGCAAAATGAGGTTGGTAACATCTATATATGCTGCCCGTCTGTGATTTACTTGATGTTTGCAAAGAGCTCAGCACAGCACCCGGTAACTGGCCAGCACTTCATCTAGATTAGGGTGGGCAAGGAGGAGGCATCTTAGGCTCACAAGCACCTGACGTTGACAGCAATATCCGCAGAGCCTGGCTTAGCCCAGCCAGCCCTGCACCTGCCAGGCTCACCCAGGACCAGGCCTCCATGCCCCTTCTCAACACGGTTAGATGCATCTCTGCCCACTGAAAATCTCTTGAACGCTCTTCTCAGTGGGGGAAGACTGGCACTTAAGCCAGCACCTGCAGCCCATGGGAGGCCCTGAGACCAAGTGGCTGTGAAGGTAAGTGGCTCAGTGGCAAGAAGACCAGAGTGGATATCTGGAGCGCCGGTCAGCCCCTGGGGCCTGGGTTCTGGCATGTCCTCTTCGGCTCTCTTTTCCCGCACACAGAGATGATGAGGCCCCTGGGGCTGTTTCGTAAACTAAACAAGCTCTTGCCACAGCCGGACCAGGGCGGCTACAGACCTGGCCTGCTGAATGCAGACCTACCACGGCCATACGTTGTTTCAGGGTCACTCGTGAGCACTCGGGGCTAATCCAGGAGTTTGCTGCAATGTAGAATTTGGCAGAGAGGTCATCTGCTCACGTACACATGCGGAATTCTCCGGGGCAACTTGAAGCCATCTGTATGCGACCAAAAGTCAGGGCTAAAGCAGAATTTGGGCAGAGGGAGGAGACCACCTTTGCCTACACGTACCTTCCTTTGAATTTCACAAAGGGACGTTTATTCATGTTATCAGGCCCACATAGACGCTCACACACACACACACACACAAATACACTGATGTGCGTGCATGCAAGATACATGTGTCTTCACACAAACACTTAGGGACCCCTACATACACGTCCACAGGCACACACCCCCTCCTCAGCTACTGGAAGGCCTGCATGAGAACCCAGTGTCCCCCCCAACTGTTCCCCTTCTACCCAGACTCTGGCCAGCTCACACTCAGCCTGTCTCCTTATATCAAACCAGAGCTTCAGGCTGCTCTCAAGTAGTGGGTATGTACCAGTTGGTTCTTATTGCATAATCAACTATCCCCAAATTCTAGGGCTTCCAGGGCAACCTAGCTCACCATGCTATAAGTTGGCAATTTGTGCTGGGCTCAGCTGGCCAGTTCTTCTGCACTTAGCTGGACTCACTCTGGACTCCAATCAGCTGCCAGGGCCCTGAGGGCACAGTCGTGGCTGGGGTGGTGTGTCTTACTCTGTCTGGCCTCTTCTCTCCAGCAGACTGGCCGGTCCCATTGATAGACAGCTCAAGGGGTTTGCAGGCCTCTGGAGGTCTAGGCTCAGAAATGCCCCCCCTTTTTAAATTTTATTGCTTTTTATTTGAAGAAGTAAATCATATGACCTGCTCAGATCCAGGAGATGGTGAAAGAGACTCTACTTCTTAATGGAAGAAGGATAAAGCTGTACTAGAGAGGGGGGGGGGCTTTTTTTGGCAAATGATCACAAGACAAGGGCCCCAGAAAAGACTAGACCCAGAGTCTCAACACAGGGGCAGCGTCTTGGTCTCCCCAGGGGACCACCCTATGCCTTCTACCTCTTTGTTGCTGCAGTAACCCTGCTGTTTCCCCCAAACATGAGAAAACCATTTTGCTCTGTTCCGTTTTTCACTGACAGTTGAGAGTACGTTTTTACCCATTTATGGGTGCAAATTAATGAGATGACAACAGAATGAAACCAATGACAACTGCTAATCTGTAAGCAAAAACAAGGGATGAGGAGCCGAGAGCAGTACAGCTGTTTTATTTTAATTGAGGAATGATTTTATGTTAGAAACACTCAATATTCACAGCAAATTAAAAATAATGAAGTGAATTGATACCAATGATATATATTTTTTTTGCTTACTATCCCTTTGTAAATCTATTTCTTCACACAAATTGACAGGCCTAATTGATACATACGCTATTATTCCTCATTAGCAGGCTGAATAAAATAATTCTTGATTAAATTTATTGCAATTTACCAATCCAGCATAATGTTTGCAAGCTATAAAAGTCAATCAACAAGAAACCAGGGGGAAGCCAATGACATTATTACATTTTATATAACACATAAGTGGTCTCCCTGCCCTGGAGAAGGAAAGACCATCAGAAGACCCCAAGTGGCCCCCAAGAGGGAGGTCCTCCCCAGGCCAGTTTTCAAAGACATTAGCAAGGGCTCCCAGACCCCTCCCCGTGTCGCTGGCCTGGGCTCGAACCATCCTTGCTATCCTGGCCTTGGCCCGACCTCAGGCCTGCCTGCAGTTGTTAATGGCTAGGAGCTACACTGACTCCAGGGCCCTGGGGCTGGTGATGGAGCTGTCCCCCACACCCCTCCCACCCAAGCCAGATCTCAGAAGGGAGGCTATCGAGAGCCCCAGGAGCCTAGTTCACCTCTCCTAGGCTCCCAAGTTAGAGGAGGTGCTGAGTTCAAAAGTCTTCCAATGAAGTATTGTCTCCATGAAGCGTCTACTCCCTAGTGTCCAGACACCACACTTTGGCAGCATTACATGCTATATCCAATTCCAGGTTAAGCTCTATTTGACTCAGAAGGATTAAAAACATAGTAGTCAGTTACCAATCTTTAAAAATCTTGACGATTGCACAAAGATCCCTGGTGTGCAGGTTTCTCTTGAATACGGGTGTTGGGCCTCCCTGGGGGCGAAGCAGTCAAGCGCTGCGCTGTGGAGCTGTCAGCAGCGGTGACACGAGTTTGACACCCGGCCAGAGAGATTCCCACATGGCGCAGCAGACCTCTCCTGCCTCCCCCGCTGCTCCCCTCAGCAGTGTACTTCTGTTCTGCCTGTTCTGTTCCCCACTCTGTCTCTGGTGAACCCTCTGGCCACCCCACGCCTCTGGTCTCAACCCCAGCTTGAATGCATAAATAAATACTTTTTTTTAAAAAAAGAATAAGGATGTCTGGCCACAATGGGCCTGTTTGGCATGGCATTGAGTTGAAGCTGACCCCTGGAGGTGGACGTGCTCTCTGCTCCCCATTGCCCAACATTCTCCCAATCATGGCTTTCTGTTACTGGCCTTTCTAGAAGGTGTCTGCCAATGACCTTCATAGCTGCTGAACTCTGAGACCCACCCCTGCAGTTCTGGGCTGTCACCAGTGCTGTGCTCTCTGGGCTAGGAGGTAATAGGGGTACCCTGCCTTGGCCTAAATATGGCGAAGCTATGGCAACCCCCTGAGAGGGAGGCACATCCACAGCGCCCCCCACTGGCCCTTCTCCGTCCTATTCCTGACACAGGATCCTGTACCGGGTGCTCCATCCTTTCTGTTTCACTCTCCAAGCTGCTGCATCTCACTCTCCACACCCCTCTGTAAACACACCCCTGATATGTCCTGCCCCCAGGGTCCTGCTGTCCAGTCTATGAACTATGACGATGGGTAGGGGGGGTCTCTGGCTCCTGGCCCCCCGATGTCTCAGCCTTGAACAGAGCACAGACAGAGGTAAAGACAGGAGATATATTTCAACCAGAGGACCTTCATCAGACTTCATGAGACCCACAGCATTAAGGAGGGCTCTGGGGTCAGAGCATGTGCTCAACAGGAGACTTCCGCTTGGAACCGACGACCACCTCCTGGTCAGCCAGTTAATTCCTTATCATTCTCAGGAGTGCTAAGGGCTCTTCTGGGAGGTTACAGAGGAGATTCAGATGCGCCTCTAGAGCTCTTCTCCTCTGGCCCTGGGATTCAGGGGTCAGTGAGGCCTGCGGGAGAGCAGAAGCCATCGCAGTGGGGGACCCATGCAAGGCAGGTCTGGTAAGGAACCATCTCTGAAGACAGAAAGTTCCAGACACAGACACCACGTGCACCACCAAATGTGGGGACTAGTGAGACGAGGTCTCGAAGCGAGGAGAGCCACTCTGCTGGGGTCCCTGGGGGTGAGCGTGGGGCCTCAACTTCTCCACAAGGGCTTTGACCACTGCTGAGGGTGGGCTGTGCAAAAGCATGCCCAGCAGTGCCAACACAGGGTTTTCTGACAGAAGACAAAGCTCTCCAATTCCTACCCCTCCCCCCTCCTCCTCACCCCTCCTGATCCCTCCTCACCTCTCCTCCTCTCCCCCTCCCCTCCCCATCTTCTCCCCCAGATCCTTCTCCTCTTTCCTTTCCTTCATCTGAGTCCTGGGGAGGATTCAATCACATGTCCTCAAACTGCAAACATGGCGACAACTGGAGCTTCCTCCTGTAGCGCAACCACTCCCCCCCAACCCATCTCCACAAAGCCCCATCTTCAGGGCCGCCACTGCTTGTGTGGCCGCGGCTCTCGCCACAGCCCCGCTGTTTCTCCTGACACAGCCTTAGCGCTGAGTGCGTGGTTGGGCTGGGTAGGAAATGGGTCCATCAGATCCAGAGCTGCTGGAAAATGTAGCTAGAACAGGGGGCTGCTTTTTCTATGAGGAACAGATCTAGAATGACAATGGCATAAGACTCCAGCTGTATTTCATGAAGTCTTGTGTTTCAAGCAAGACTGTGTCTGGTGATGACAAATCTGTCCCAAAGTGGAGTGGGTAAGAACACGGAGGCTCTGGAGTCAGACTACATGGGTCTGAATCCTCATTCCACCAGCTTTGTTGCACCCGGAAATTCACTTGACATCTCTGTGCTTCTGTTTCCTCATCCGCAAAAGGTGTTGAGATTAAATGACCTGGCAACAGTAGCTGATGCGTGATGCTGTGATGGTGTGTTTTCCGGCATCATCATCGTTGTCACTGCAATTCTGTCTCCTCTGTTACTCCCCAAAGTTTGGGAGGTACGCTTGCCCAGAGACAGACCCTGTTGGCTGCTGTTGCCCCTTTTTGCCTAAGTAGGAGGCAGCCGTGAGCTTGCTGCAGGAGAGGATTCCCAGACTGAACGAAAGCCAGGGATGTCTCCTCTCACCCCCTACCGCAATGTGGTTCACAACATCCGTCATGAACACACACAACATGTGTGTGCAACTCCATCACCTCTGCAGCCTCAGCACCCAGAACACACAATAGAATACTAACAATAATAACAACAGAGTGGTTCCTGGCGTTGATACCATGTGCTGGCACTTATGCAAATGTTCCATGAGCATAACCTCACGTAACAATCCTTGGGGGTGAATAGCATTATCGTCACTATTTGCGCATGAGAACGAGGCTCAGAGGAACCGCGGCTGAGGTCCCTCGGTCGTGAGTTCCAGGCCCAGGGCTGGAGCCGGGGTCTGCTCCAGCTCACCCCAGAGCCTTGTTTTTGCATCAGTGGGCTTTGCTGCCTCTGTGGGAGCTCAGTGGATATTTATTGATGAAATGCATGGATCACAGCAAGCTTTTAGTCAATCTCTTTGACCCCAGCCCTGCCGTGCTTCCTTCAAATCCTCCTCCTGCTGCCGCCACTAAGACTACAGCTTAAAATCTTCAGTGGTTCCCAACCCTGGAGTCTGGCTCGAAAGATCTAGCTTCTTTCTCCTGCTGCATCTCGTCTGTCTTCACTCTTCTGTCCACCATGCCCACCTGGTGTTCTTGGAATGATGCCCCACCTTATTTCTTGTCTCAGGCCATTGTACAAGTCGCGGCTCTGCCCAGGGGCCTGCCGCCCTGGCCTCGCCAGACCTAACTCAAAACTTAGCCGCCGCCTCCCGGCCCCCTCCTGTCAGCCTGGGCGAGGCGGCCCGCGCTTATCCGCCAGGACGGTAATGGCCCGGTGCCTTGCCTCTGCTCCATTAATCTGTCAGTTCCTTGAGGCATGGCGGCCGATGGTTCACTCCAGCCTCCCCGATGGTCAGCACCCGGCCAGCACGTAAATGTCAGTGCCTGACATCCATGCCGCGTTGTTTTAATGACTTGATTCGATAAAGTTGTTAGTGAACACAGGCGGACAACATACAACTTAAGTGGACCTGCAGACACCAACGGCCAGAAAAACTCATGAAACTCGGTGAGACGATATGGCCGACAATCTAGGTGAGCGAATTGGAAACCTGGTGCGCGTCTGAACCACCTGCAGGGTTCCCCACAGCACGGTTTGCTGGGCCCACCCCCAGATTCTCTGATTCAGCAGCCCTGGGAAGAGGAGGGTGGTCGGGACATTTCTATTAAGTTCCCAGGGGGACTGATGTCACTATGAAAGCCACTATTCTACAAGATTCTGAAAGGGCCCATCATTCGTAGCCACAGCAGTACCAGGAAGGCTAGGGTGACACACAGAAAGAGAAATGAAGCACAGCCTTCTCTCTTGGCAGGCCTGTCTTGAGTTTGTAATTCACCAAACTCGAAGGTCAAGTCTTCTGTCTGAACAAAAATCAGGGAAGGGGAACCCACACCTAATCCGTGTCGACACTCGGGCCTCCTGCAAGGGAAACCTCGGTTTCCACAAAGACGTACTGGTGCGCGGTGGCCACCTTCGGCCCCACACTCGGGGTGCCAGGCAGCCAAGTGCAGGGAGAGCTCGGGCACCCCTGCTTCCCGAGATGGCCACGCCCTTGCTGACCAGGCAGAGCAGGCGGCTGCTCCTGTCCCAGAAGCAGGTCCCCGCAAACCAATGGTATCCTCCAGACATAGTGAGCAGGGAGGAAACAAACAGATTAATCTCTGAAATTTGATACCCGTTCCAGACACAAGTAGCAACAAACTTAGCGACAAAGCTGTCAAAATATGTTCCACAGCCTCATTGGCAAGAGATCTGGACACACGAAAGAAATTCAGCAAAACCAAATCAGTTGCCAAACGGGGAGGTTTGACAGCATGTTCGGGAATACATTTAGATCAAAACAGGAACACGTCCAAAGGAGCGAGTGTCTCCATAAATTATTATGGGATGATTAGAAATAATTAGTCAGTGATTTCAAAATATTACATATATTTTTCAGTGGTATTGAGGGGACGTGTTATATAACGTGGGATTTTGTTTTTACATTGGGTTTTTCTATTTTTTTCTTACTGCTCTCCAGCAGGTTTTAAAAATGGGGACCATGGATCTAATACCCCACGATGCAAATCGAGGCGGTTTGAAAGAATGTTTTTCGGCAGCAGCATTCCTTTGCAAAGTTTCGAATGGAAGGGAAATGGCAGACATTCTTACTCCTTTCTGGGGGCCCGCTGGGGGCTGGAGGTTAAGTTCAGTTATCAGTGCAGTTTTAAGCACCGAGACCCAGAGAAGTTGTTGTCGGTCTCCCTGGGGTGCTGCCCCGAGCCCAGCCTCACCCCCGCAGCTCTCCTGACTTGCAGGTGCCGTCTTCAGTCAGGGGAGACCGGAGCAATAGGCTCTTTCGAAGGTGCCACGTCCCTTTCCAGAGAGATATCCGTGGAACAAATGTCCCCAGTGCTCCCAACACACATGAGAAGAACTTGTCCAAAGCAGACCTCACGGACCTGATATGGTCACACAAAATCGGGGCAACCCAACACACTGTCCCTTCAGGCCTTAGAACCCCAGAAACACCTTTTCTCCTCACATGACAGGGCAATAATGAGAGTCCGTCTCTGCCCTCCTCACGGAGAAGGGAGGAGATCCCGGCCACCCATGCAGGAGGCGCTCCCAGGCCGCAGGGGGCCGCGTCCGCAGGAAGCATGTGGCTGGGCGGCAGGACATTCTGGCTTCGCGCTTTCCGCTTTGTCTTCAGAGTTAAGGCTCAGCAGCCTGAGAAGGGGCATTAACTTTTAAGTGGCCATGAAACCAAATAATTCTATTTATCAATTTGTTTTAATTATGGCTCACAGTTCAGCATATGTATGAGTTAGCCTAAAATGCCGGCACGCACACCTGCTGTGAGGAATGCTTTCCAAAATCCGACGTGAGGAAAATATCTGAATTCCATTTCCCTGCTCCAAAGTCCCATTTGGAAGTAAAGAAGGAGGAGGAGGAGGAGGAGGAAGAAAAGGCTCCACACAGCAGCAGGCCTGTGCAGTCACGGCCTCTTACAAGATGATCCTGAGCTATGTTCCCTGTCTCTGAGGAAGGCACAAGCATATAAAATGGTAGTGAATTTGCATTACTTCCAATCCATCATTCTCTGGGTGTGCGGGAAAAACCAGGGGACCCGCTGCAACAAAGCTCAGCCTTCGTGTTGACAGATTCTTATTTAAGTGACTATGAATACAACAATTCCACAAATAATTTGTCAAGTGTGTGGCTGAACTGGCTCTGAACCCTGATAAATACCGACTCTCCTCCCGCTACAAAAGCAGCGAGTTTTGTGCGCGGACACTGCGGAGCAGACGGGAGGATTTAACAATCGATGCGGCTGTATTTCTCCCTTCTTTGCAGTTTAACAAAACAAACAAACCAAAACAATCTCGAGGTGGCTCTTCTCCTGGGCCCAGTTTCCAGGATGGAGATGTTCTCAGACAGGGCACAGGCCAGCAGGCTGAGAGACGGGGATCCCCCAAGGCCACGGGGGCAGCTGCTGCTCCAGGAGCTTCTGGCTTGCTCTTGGACACCCCAGTCCAGTCACCTTAAACCTCAGGCTCCCCTGGTTGCTGGTGTAAACGGCCCGCTTGCTTCTGCGTCCCGGCCCCGCAGCTTCTGTGACCGCAGCCATGCAGGGCGCCCAGCGACCTGAGGCTCCAGACACGCCCAGAAGATGGGGTGCCAAGTCCCCTTGAACAGAACGTAAATCTAATCATCTTTGAAGACTGCAATATACACCTAAATGTCTCCTGCAGATGTAATTTAGTATGCATTATTAATTTATTTTTCATAAAGCTCCCAGCTCCTGAGAGGGTGAGTGAGAGCGCTGAGCCGCCCCGATGATAAGGCTCGTTTGTCAGGGGAAGGCGGGCTCAGGCACACAAACAATTTCCCTTCCTAAAACCCCATCCAGAAGAACGCACAGACTCTTCTTGGGAGAAGAAACCGCCTGCAAACGAGATGATTTCAGACGTTTTAATAAAGTGCCGACCTCTAACGGGACAAGAACACTGCCGCACCATCTACAAAGCGGGTACGCAGGGGCGCTAGTCTGCCAGGCTGCGCAGGGGTGTCCACGTGTCAGTTATCCTGGAAGTTTTGACTCTAGGACCATCATACCTATAGAAATAATTAAGAAATAATTAACTCGTTCTAACATAAAATGTTAATTATTTATTGTTTGTAAAGCAATTTTAAAGAATGCAGAAGCTCACGCAGTTGGGCCATCATGATTTTCCAGTCATTAACTTAACCAGAATTTGCATTTTGGGACTCTAGCCAGTGACTTACAAGCAGTCCTTAAGTCATTTTTCAAACACCCTGTCCTATCTTAATCTATTCATCATTAATCACACTTGGTCACTTTACATAGAGAACACTATTCAGATGAAAGATAAAAGAAATACATTAATAAAAGTAAAGCTAGTTGGAATACTTCAAAACATAAGGTAGGGGATGAATATGGTTATCAAAGCAATTTATACCTTGTGCACTTAGTGTTAAAGTGGGCCGGTGAGCTCCGGCTTATTATTTAAAAGGGATCGTAAGGAGGAGTCGGGCTTTTAGCACATCAGACACCCTTCCTCGCTGTTGTGGAAAGAGAGTGAGCCTCTCGGCTGGGCCGGAGCCGCTCTGCTCTGGAAGTCAACACAGTCTGGTGCAGTTGGGGCTCTTCCCCAGCGCAGGGCATCTCCCATTGGTGGCTCAAGCCGGCCCAGCCAAGACGCAGCCCAAGGGCAGACAAGGTGCCCTCTCTCTAAGCACCTGGCTTGTCCACTCACAGTGGGGTCGCTGCAGCTTCCTGGGAGGCCACAGGGAGGGCATGCTGGGCCCCGCTCGGTGGCACCAACAGCTTCTTACCCTGCCATGTGCATACTCCATCTCCGGGGTGCAGGGCCTGGCCCCCTGCTCCCTGTCCCCTTCCCTGTCCCTTTTGAGCAGAGCAGGATCGTGAGCTTGCTTCCCCCACCGGGAGCAGGTAAGAACAGTGGGTGGGGGGGGCTGGCCGGGAAGGCCGGGAAGGGGAACCGCATTGGTGGCCACTAGCCCTCCCACCCACCACAGCCTTCGCCACCTCCCGGTGCTCTGAGCCAGGGCCACGTCTACAGTTCACTGGGGGCTCTTTGATAAGGGTCACTTGGGCAGGCACTGGGCATTAGGATTGAACTGCCAGGGTCCCGAGAACCCGGTAGAGAAGGGTTCAGTCTATCAGTAACCTGGCAGGGAGATGCGACTGCAGTCAGCTCTGGGTCCCTTCGTGAAGCACAGATCGCACTGGGGGATGCAGGAGATGGCTGAGCCCTTGCCCAGCGATATCTCCAGAGGGGGAGACATTCGCCCCAGAACCAGCTGGTGCTGATGATGGTGCCAGCTATATGCGCTGCCCACCATCCCCTACATCTCCCCTCCCTTTCTCTTCCCTCTCAACTCCAGGGTGTTCACACGATGTACTGATGTCCACTAGGTTTTATAATCATTTTACTTCATCGAATCATCTGCTATGTAAATGTCCAGTATTTGTTTTTATCGTTCTGACTTGCTTTACAAGTGCCTCAAACTGCCTCCATTTTGTTGAAAATGGCGGCAATTCCTCTTTCCTGTGGCTGAATGGGGTTAGCTACTCTGCTGGACATGTGGGAAGCTCAGTTTGGGGGAACCACCGGGGGTGAGGGGAACCAACACGTTCTGCATGCCGCTGGCTTTTGCTCAGAATCATGAGCTTGCTTCCCACACCAGGAGGAGGTGAGAAGAGTGTGGGGAAAGGAACAGTTGGAAAGAGCGGGAAGGCTTTGCTGGCTTTGTTGTGGATTCTGTCACCTGGGCAGATGTGACAAGACCCCAGACATCAGCGGCTCTATCTCCCTCCCAGTCTGCTGGAGCCCGGGAAGTCCAAGGTCAAGGCCCCAGCACTTCCATGCTCGGTGAGGCCACTTCCTGGCTCCTCTTTCCTTTCTGTCCTCACATGGGCAAAGGGATGAGAAAGCTCTCTGGGGTCTCTTTCATAAGGGCACAGATCCCATCCTTGAGGGCCTCACCCTCGTAACCCAAGCGTGTCCTCCAAACCCCAGCTCCTGGCACCATCACCCCAGAGATGGTCTCATCCATCTCCAACCAACCCCCTTGTGAATTTGGGGCGGGAGTAGGGAGGCGACATTGGTGAGGTAGGCAGGATCCAAGTGGAGAGAACTTTGAAAATGTGATGAAAATGCTTTCAATTCACATTGCAAGAAGCAGAAGTGATCACAGGCACTAATCTGCAAGATCAACGCCGAGATTAAGTCCGCTGTGAGGACAGGGGCGGCCTCTGCCCACTTCCGCTTTGTATTGCCAGCACCTGCATGATGCCTGACACATAGTAGGTCCCATGTCTGAGCTGCTAAATGAAACCAAATTCAGGGGCATGGTTTTAAGGGCGTGAAGCACCTTGGCTGACCCGTACTGAAGGACAGAACATCTCCAGCAGAAGACCCCTGGAGTGAATATCCTGGGTGGCTGTCCGGTGCCCTTTGGGTCATCATTTTTATTATTTTACTCTTATCAGCTCAGGGCTCTCTGACGTGCCCAGGGCTCTATGAGATGGAGCCATTGCCAGGCCTGCTGGAGAGGAGGGGCTGTATGCACTCTGGATGGGGCAGCGCCAGGAATGGCCTGCTGCTCCCGAGGGGTGTGGGAGAGTGGACTAAGGGGTGCAGCTGGGGCCCAGCGTAGCTGAGGGGGAGCTCTGACTGAGTTGCGTGAGGGCTAGTGCTGTCCCTCCCTGAGCCGGCGTGAGCTCCAGAGGCTGCTTTCTGAAGGAGAGGGGCTGGGGGTGGGGAGGAGAAGCTGAGGGATCTTGGAAAGGAATCCCAAGCTGGGTGGGGCGGATGACCAGAAAAGCAGACGGGTCCTCTCCTCCTCTCAAGCGTCCAGGCTCCAGCAACCCATCCGCCCCGGTCAGTGCCGCTCTCCAGCCCCCGGGGTGCTGTGGGGCCAGCGCCCCGCCCCCCGTCCGCCCTCATCCTTACCCAGGACCAGCGGGCGGGGCTAGAGCGCACACGCAGAAAAAGCACACGGAAATAAAGGGGTGAAGAGACAGGAATAACAGATCTCCTTCCGTGGCACACCCCTTTCTATCTGATCTGCCACACACCAGAAGGGGAATGGAAACCAGTGTTCAGTCCCTTTGGTGGACGTGGCCTCAGGCAGGCCAGGGGTGCCTTTGCTGGTTCCCGCTCCCCACTTCCCAGTTTGGACTGGGGTCAGCCACTGGAGTCAGCTTATGTGAGCCCTTCAAGCATCTCCCCCCTTTATATTTTTCATGTAACAAAATTCCTGCCCAAAGAAACTGGTTTCTGAAGTCCCAGTCAAAAAGTAGTAATGTTCTATCCACACATTAATGATTCCAAAATTCTCCATTATGAACAATATTTATCAAAAACAGCCCACTATCAGATGAAAGATGTGCCTTATCTTTTCTTGTCAACTAAAACATTATTCACTGAAAGTTTCTTTCATATCTGTTTCAGGGGTTTCAGTGTCATTTTAAATTGCAAATCAATCATCTATCTTGCAGTCCTCGTTCTGTGGGGGAGATTAACGCTCTGGCTAAAATTGTTTACAAAGCCATTTGTAAACCTTCTGCGGATGCAGATGAGGAAAGTTTACCAGTTCAACACTGTTGATCCCAGAGAAAGCCTTAAGCAATGACTTCAGAGGGCAAAAAAATTTGTTCATTTATCATTATTGTCATGGGCTTTCGCAAATGATAACAATTTGTCTTCATCCTATTTTTAGACAATGAGCCACAATAGAGTCCAGAAAGCCATTTTGCCAGATGGGAGAAGGTGCTTTCATTGCAAAATGTTGTCTTTTCTTTCCCTGCCCTATAAAATTGGCTTAAGTGAGAACCAAGGATATGTTTTAATGTCAGGATTCCCAGAAGACATAATGACATACAATAAAGGCATTGCCAGGCCCAGGAAGTGTGTGGTTCAAATGCACTGAATACTATTTTCAATCTAAAATAGTGACTTCTGGGATAGATATAAGCATGGTAAAAGCCAGGAAGATAGTTATGGATTTTAGCATGCTTTCATTCCGTATTAATATTCCCCTTTTTTAAATGAAACACTGCAATAGGAAGCCCAATTACTTCTCATTAAGATGAATAAAAATGTTAGAATAAGCTGGACATAAAATAAACATTTAAAGTGATATATGGTTAATTCCTCCGAGCTCTGAACTACTAATCAGGAGCTCTCTATGGAAGAGAAGATAAGAAAATCCAGTTTTCATTAGAAATGTTCCGGATTCTGGTGGATTTCATCAAGCGCCTTGCTGGCAGTGCCTTCAGGAGGGGAGTGCTCTAGTTTTTGAGCCTCTGACAGACCAGGGACCCATGAGACCCCACCCTTTTCCCAGAGAGCCCCAAACGACCGTGCTTGGCCCCAGAGGCTGGCTCCCTCAGCTTGCATCCAGCTAGAAGCCCATCCCTGGTGACATTTGACGGTTAGTCCGCCTTTGACACAAAGGAAATCGGTCACCTGGCGGTCCCGCTACAGAGAGCAGTCAGCAGACTCGTCTTACAGAGGTCCGGTAGGAGAGCATCTGTCACCATGTCATAATGCACACACTTTTCGGTCTGAATCCAGGTGCAGGGGGGGGTCCTAAAACTTCATGTTCTAGAAGCCTTTATCATTGAGCTGACATTTTAGCAAATAGGACTATTGACTCACTGGGTACATGCTGGAGAATTGAGAGTATTACTGAGCATTAATCAGTCTGAAAACACATTCTGAAATAGCCTGCCTCCACACACGCACACACTCACGTGCACATCTGTGCACACACACGCACCTGCATGTGCACACACGTGTGCACTCACACACTCATGTATACACCTGCACATAAAAGTGCATTTGCACATACCTGCACATTCACACATCAGGCACTCACACATGCCCAACACAGGGATGCAATCATACACACACAGACACACATGCACACTTTCAGGTTCATGAAAGAAAAGGCTCTTTGGGGAGCTACAGGAGTGGAAACTGCAGACCGGCGTGGGGGGGGGACACCCAGTAGGCTTTCAAGGAAAGCTGCCACTGGCCCCATGTGCAGGAGGGGCAGGGGCTGTGGGCGGCAAGCAGCCCCTGCGAGGCGTGTGCACGTGCCTGCTGTCCTTCTGCAGACGGTGCTGGCCTAGTTTCTGCTCCTCTGCATGCTGCCTGAACTGCAGCCCTCACCTGACAGAAAGCTGCTTCTTCACCAGCTCTTTTCTTAAAGCAGACAAAGGGCCACCTTTTCAGTGTGATCTCTGCGCTGCCAGTACTGGAATCCTAAGCGCTCCTTACCCCCCAGCCAGCGTCTTGCCACCCTCCACCCTGCCCTCCTGCCACCTTTGGCCCCTCCCCCCACTTTCCCCAGTGAACCTTCTGCCCAAGCCCCCACTCTCGGGCTGTTTTCTCTTCTAATCATGATGCTTTTGTTCTTATGTTTACAATTTTTATCAATAGGAAAATTTCATTGACTAGAGATTCTAGCACTCAAAAGTTTGTTTAGGCTTAAGATTTTTTTCCAGTTTTATCGAGCCTTCATTGACAGACACCATTAGATAAATTTTAGGCGTAGAGTACGATGGATCAGTTTATATCTATGGTGATATGACTCAATTTTAAGATGGTCTGGAATAAGACATGGTCCTAGAAGTAAGTTACTTTTTTTTGTTGTCTTTTCATTGTTTTTAATGGTGTGAAATGTTCCTAACCAAATGAGCCATCTTCACCATTTTGAGTTGTGTTAGTGGATTCACACTGTGTGTGACCCTCCTCAGAACTCTTCGTGTCTTGAACAGGGAGGCTGTGGGTACACAGAACCCCCCCACCCGATCAGGACCATTTTTGATGCTGTCGCCAATGTTTTTGTCCTTCTGTGCTTCCTCTTACTCCTTGGCCCTCCCTCAATTCAAGCCCCAGAGGCTCACTGCCTGGGGCTAACAGAAAACTAAGAAAGATCATTCTCCTGGGGCAGTCAAGCCTCAAGTCGAAGCCTGGGGGAGGAGAGAACAGAGCAGCCCTGCCACAGGTGGGGGAGAGCGGCAACACCCCAGTCAGGCCTGCCGCCGCAGACTATGCATCAACGTTCCAAGGGGCGAAGATGGAAGTAAGAGGGTGCTTGGGTGCCCACAGGTCCCCGAGAAGGCCCAGGTCCTCAGCCATCCTGGGGTCGAGCCCCAACAAGATAAGGGCATCAAAGGGCACCCTAGGGCCTCCCTGGTGGCGCAGTGGTTGGGCGCTGCGCTGTGGAGCTGTCAGCAGCGGCGACTCAAGTTCGACACCCGGCCAGGGAGATTCCCACATGGCGCGGCAGACCTCTCCTGCCTCGCCCGCTGCTCCCCTCAGCAGTGTGTTTCCGTAGATCTGCCTGTTCTGCTCCCCACTCTGTCTCTGGTGAACCCTTCCGCCGTCCCACGCCTCTGGCCTGTGCCCCAGCTTGTATGCATAAATAAATCTTAAAAAAAAAAAAGGCACCCTAGACAGGCCTGAGCAATCACCCAGGGATGACCCAGCACTGGCGGGAGCGGGGGATGCCCACTGGGGTCCCACGCCATCCCAAAGGCGCCTTGTCACCTTATAGGACTCCAGGGAAGCCTGGAAAGGCCTGAGCCTAGCTTCCACTGATTTCATCCAGGTATGTCTTTGAGGTTCCCCCCACCAGCCTCATGCAGCCCAGGTGCTCAGGGGAATTTAACGCCTTCCCCGCTCTGATCTTGGGGCTAACTGGCCTAAATGAACTTGGCCTGAAGTAGTCAGAATCATCTTCCCCACCTGACCCCAGGGATGCTGGCTACAGGTAGCCACAGGATTTGCATTCAAATTTTAGTGGAATGATAGGAAAAGAAATTTATTTGTTAGCTGTTGTTTTTCTTCCACCTCTGAGCTGGGGTCCTGGACTCGGAGCTGCTCTGGTTCATGGTCCCCGATCTACTGGAGGCTTTGGGTGCCGGCAGCGACACCGGTTCTGCTGACACACAACCTGACCTGCCCGCAGGTCACAACCCTGACCGAGGTGCTTAGGCGTCACACTCCCTGGGCACAGACGAGGCTGGGGACTGCCCCCCAGAGTAGAAACAGCAAGTTTGCCCACTTACTCACGTAAGTGAATAGTAAGCAAGTGACTACTTGAGCCCTTGTATGCCAGGCACTGTTTTAGGCAGTCGAGAGTCAAATCCCTAACCTGAGGTGTTTGAATTCCAAGGGAAGGAGACAACTGTCAAGGAATAAGTGGGAACTGGTGCTTCACCCAAAGTCAGTTCCTTGAGCCACCTGCTTTCAACAGGGAGTTGTGTGTGCCTTTCACCAGCCCACCCAGACCCAGTATAAGCTTCAAGCACAGCATACACCTGCACTATGTCTATTACAGCAGGCATCTGAGGTCATTCCCTAAAATGTGAGGAAAGGTCAATAAATGAGTTTTGTGGATTTTTAATTGATATTTCCTCAGCCAGCTAGTTTGAAACTGTGTAGAATAAACTACATGACAGATTGGTCAATAGGACTCACCTTTAGGCCATACCTGGATAACCTTTGCCCACTAGACCTCTCCCCCACACCCCCAGTGGGTCACTCAGCATCCAGGTATGTCTTTGAGGTTCCCCCCACCAGCCTCATGCAGCCCAGGTGCTCAGGGGAATTTAACGCCTTCCCCGCTCTGATCTTGGGGCTAACTGGCCTAAATGAACTTGGCCTGAAGTAGTCAGAATCATCTTCCCCACCTGACCCCAGGGATGCTGGCTACAGGTAGGCACAAGACCTCAGTTGCATGGGGGGATGGACGCTCTGGAAAAGTTCTTCCCTGCTGGGCATGAACGAGGAGCCAGGGATCTGAGAGTCATTAGCAGTCTTGTTAGAGCAACAAGAGGCCAAGTGTGGGCCTCCCTGGTGGTGCAGGGGGTTAAGTCTCAGCACTGTGAAGCTATCAGCAGCTCCTGCAGCACGAGTTCGATCCCTGGCCAGGGAGCTTCCCACATGGCTCAGCAGACCTCTCTTGTCTCGCCCGCTGCTCCCCTCAGCAGTGTGTTTCAGTAGATCTGCCTCTGTCTCTGGTGAGTCCTCTCATATACACCCCCCCCCCACACACACACCTCTGTCCTACACCCCAGGTCTTGTATGCATAAATAAATAAATAAATCTTTTATTTTAAAGGGGCTGAGCCTGAGCTGCTGAGGGGGATGTGCCAGTGCCGTGCCTAAGCCTAAGAGAGGCTGGGCCCCCTCAGATGGGCTGGGTCTAGAGACCTGCTTCTGATGGAAAGATGTAGCGGATGTCATCCAAGACTTCGTCGGATCTCTACCACCAGGCTCTTTTGCTCTTGGGTGCTTTGTCTGGGGAAAGCCAGCTGCCATGTTGTGAGGAGGCCACGTGGGGAAGTGCTGAGACAGCCTTTATTTTCTGGACCACAGAACCTTCACAGCACCCCCAGGAGCGATGCTAAACCAGAACCACTCAACTGAACTGCTCCAGGATTCCTAACCCATAGAAACGAGAAGATAACAAATGGGTTTTGTTATTGCGAACCACTAAGTTTTTAGGTAATTTGTAACATAGTGATGGATAACCCGTAAAGGAGATCAAGACAAAATCATTAAGTTGCTGGATCAACCCTCTCCTGAAGTTAAATAAAGACTAATCAGTTAAGTGAGTCCATAGAGCACCTTCATTGTTAAAGCTAATTTGAGTTGGATTTTCTATTTTCAATTAAAAATATGGAAGATACCTTTCCAACCCTTCCCTTTAGTCTCAGGCTTCTTAAGGGAACTAAAAAAATGTGGATTAACTGACCCTATTTAACTTCAGCTCCAGAATCTTCATTTCAGCTACTCCTGCTTGTAACTGTGGCATTAACATTGATGGAAGCAGATGCTGCTGCAATCTGCAGGCAGAGAATTCATTCTCTTGCTTAAGGTATAATAAATGGAGATGGGAAGGTAGTTTACACCTGAATATATAAAGAGTCTATAGGTGATAACCCTTAAATGGAACATCACTGTAGATATTGGTTGTTATTTGCCTGTCCGAGGCAGCCAGAGAAAAGAGAGAGGGGCGATGTTAATTTCCACTTGACAGTGAGCCTCTTAGAGCTCTTCAAACCAAAACAAGAGAGAACAATGTCGTGGTTACTGTAATGGGACTGAAAATCCAGATATGACCTTTCTGGTTTTTTTGGACAAAATTCTTGTAAATCATACACACACACACACACACACACACACAGAGCAAACAGGTCTTTTAAGGAGAAGACTGAAAAACACAATCAGTGTGTGTAACAAAGAGAAAAGATCACAAAAATAGCATATAACTCATTTTGGTTGACATCACTCAGAATGATCTGGAAGGAATAAGGTTGACAGTAGGTTCTGAAAAGCAAGAAATCAAAGTTAAAAGGAAATGCTGGATGAAATACATCTCCAAGAGCCCTGGGCATTCTCCCTTCTCTGAGCAAAACTAAGATTGGCCGATAAGAGTCATGGCACATTGAGTGTCAGCTGTGGATGATTTACTGCAGAGACATGGACATGGACATGGACATGTGAAATTGACAGATCTGTGGCCCAAGAATACCTGATAAGATTATCAGTAAATTATATCTCATGCCCACTTCCTGTCTTTTTTTTTTTTTAGTAAGACTATCTGGATTATTGACTATTCAGAGAAAAATTTGCAATTCACTTCCTAAATTTTATCACAGGAATTCATCACATTAAGTCTGATTTCTTGTTTCACAATTTTTTTTTTCAGGAAGGGAACAGTCAATGTTTGGCTCTGAAGTCCTCACTTCAGTATAGATCTCACTTTCCTCTTAACTCCTACAAAACCCCAAACAAGTCTTGGTCTCTCAAACATCAGCCTTTTCATCTGTAATATTATCATTTTTTAATAATAAAAACTAGCACTCATTCATAGCATTTACTATGTTTAGGACTCAGTTCTCAGCATTTTCCATATTTTAACTCATTCAATATATCACTGAATGTAAATCTCTTATTCTAAAGCTTGGCACATAGTAGGTAATGCAGTAGCAATTTGAAAATAAGCCCTTGAAAAGCTTAATTACCAATGACAAAAATAAATATGAAATTATCTAACTGTAACATATCTCACACACTTAGGTGACATGTATCTAAGAAATATTTGTTGTGCATTTGTATTCTGTCACCACACACACACGCACACACACACACACCCCTATGCATGCAAAGGAGCATGATTTCTGAAAATCAATATATCGTTGCCTTTTCTCTAATGTCCACTTCTATCCAGTACACCTGGTGTCCCTGGGGACATCAGAGGGACACTGTACTTCAAAGGCAAATGCCATCTTAATTGGACAGGTCTCTTTTTAACATCTACCATTTCCTATTGGTCTAGCTCAAAGCAGTCAATATTTTCTTATAAACAAGGGAAGAAAAAAAATCCCTGTTCAAAATTGACATCGCTAAGCGATGGTGCATGCTTGGTATAATTTGTGTTGAGCCCACGTCCGCCTGGGTGCAATGGCATACTTGGTACTGGCCATTTTAGGCATAAGGCTGAGGGTCATGTCCCTGCTTTGTCACCTGAATCACTGTGCATGACACTTAATGCAGCACTGTCAGCCATAAACTCACATCTTCACCCACAGCAGTAGGTCCCTGAATTGTGGAGATGACCCAGGTTCTGCCAGCTTGAGACACTAAGAGCTCATCTTGTTCCTGTGGACTCACATTACACAAAGCACTGAGAAACACAATGGAATAGGTCACCTTATCTTTGAATTCAGAAAATGCACCAAAGCAATGTGGTGAACCCACTGTAGAGGCGCCGGAACTCAGGAGGAAGTAGATTTGTGGATTTTTGTATCTGAGAAGCAGGAGTTCAAATATCAGCTCTGCCACCTGCTAACAGGTTTCTCAGAGCCTATTTTCTTGTTGGAACTCCATGAACAATATTTCTGTAGTCCCTGAAACATAGCAAAGTCTCCATAAATGGCAGAAGAAGCTATAAGGTGATAACAATCTTTGCCACTCATCTCTCTTTCCCTAAGCTCCAGATTTATACAGAAGACTAACTACTCACCATCTCCACCTGAGTGTAGAACTCAACTTGATAAATCACACCATCTATTCTGAAACTTACACAAGCTGGAACCCTGGGTCATCATACCATTACCTCTTCCCTCTCCGTTTTCATAAATTCAGTAACTTAGTCAAGGAATTCACTGGGTATTGGATTTCAACTTTGCTTCACAAGTTCAGAATTTTCCTTCTCCCACTGAAAGTATACAAAAGCAAGATAGAGAGCAAAAAATAATTTTTCAGGAAATTGGAAGATAAATGTGATGTGAGACACCAAATTATGACAGCTTTACAATGTCACACACACACAAAAAAAATAAGTGAGGACTGGGCAGAAGACATATAACAGGAGAAAAGAAAGTCAGTGAGTGATGGGATCATCTAATACTGGAGTAGTTCAGGAAAGTCCAACCAATGGCATTTATTAAAGGAAAAAGACAACCCAATGCACAAAACTCTCCCTGTTTTCAACAGCAGGTACAGAAGCAGAGCAAGCAGAGCATTTGGTTTAGCCTGGTTGGGACAGATAGGTGGTGGGGGCCATTGTTGTAGGAAGCAGTCTGTCTCTGAGGCAACAGAAAAAGGAAAACCTTTGGCTTGTGAAATCGGAAAAGTGGCCTAAACCCCTGCCCCCTTAAGCCTTTCCATGGCCACATGTCACATTCACCCAATGCTAATACTTAATGGAGGAAAAGCAAACATACCCATTTATGAGGCACAAAAAGTAGCAGCCAAGGCTTCAACAGAAAAACATCAGAAGAGAAAATAGGAAAATGTTGGCAAAACTTAAAAGGAAAACCTTTCAGTAGTGATGTTATCACAGATGTGGTTAAAGCTATGACCAAGCATTTTGTCAAATTTTTAAAAATGGCAGACAATTAAATCTCCAAAGAAAGATCACAGAGAAGAAACAATAGTCTCATAGGTTCACATGGTGTTTACGTATCCTTTAAGTATTCAAAGACCATCATTATGATGTGGACATATAAGCATGAGCTATATACTAAAATTATATTACAAACTAAAATTAAAAGGAAGAGAGAAGGAAAAAGAGGATTGCTAATTATAGTAAAGAATGAAGTGGCCTAGGGGCTAAGTCTCAGAGCTATCACCTCTACAGCCTGAGTTCGATCCCCGGCCAGGGAGCTGACCCATGTGGTGCAGCAGACCTCTCCTGTCTCGCCTGCTGCTCCCCTCAGCAGTGGATTTCAGTAGATCTGCCTGTTCTGCTCCCCACTCGGTCTCTGGTGAATCCTCTCACCTCTGGCCTACACCCCAGTTCTCTACACACACACATACAAAGGATGAAGATGATAGTTTTTAGAGAATTAAGAACTAAAGGTGTCATGTAAAGTTATAAATATAAAAGTCATGATTAGATCAAAATATAAACCTTTTTAAATATCAGAGAACCAAAGCAAACAAAATAGGTCACATAATAGAAGACTTTAAGAAACAAACAAAAATCAAATACACTATAATATTTCAGAACTAGACCAAACAGGTGCCATGTCAAATGCAAATGGGCTGGAACGATCTGTCAGAAAGATTTTCAGTTTCGTTCACAAAGCAAAGCCCACTCCAGGTGATATTCGAGAGAAATAGAAGAGCAAGTTGTTCAACAAAGCTTGAAAACAGAAGAATATCCAAAAGCATTCCAGTTGTAAACAGAAGGAAGCAAAGGCCATATTCTTACTCTCCGAGAAGGTAGACTTCAGAATAAGTGTTTAAAGCCAGATGTAGAAGGGCAATTTATAGTGCGAAAGGGAGAAGTTCACAGTGATGAATACCCATGCATCAGATGACATAGCTGCAAAAAGAAAGAAGCAAAATTATGGGCGAAGCATGGAGAAACAAGCTTTTCCAGTAGCTGCCGGAGACAATTCAGCCCTGTGGGCCATTACAGACCAAGTGGACAATAACTTGGAATCTCACAGCCCAGGATAGCAATTAATAAGGCAGACTAAGCTGAGTCATACAGATTACGTACCTCAACAATAGATCATTTATTTTCTTTTCAAATGCCCATGAAATATTAATAAAAGAATTGATCACATTTTCAGCCACAAAGGATCCCTGATAAATTCCTCTAAACCAGAAACTGTATAGATAATATTTTCTGATCACAATGTAATAAAAATAGAAATGAATAACAAAATTAGAGAATATTTTTCCATATATTCAGTATATTTTCTGTATAAAGTATACAAAGTGAGTTATGTTTGGAACTTAAGAATGGTGAAATAAAATAAACAAAAATCACTCTCAGTCATATTCTTAAGTCAGAGAGGAAACACGACCCCAAATTTAAGAATTCTAAGGTTACACAATAGTGGGATCGGAACCTATGTGCATAGCTAAAAGACATTTAGAGGGAAAATGTCATCAACTCAAAAACATAGGTCATGAAAAGTCTAAGAATAAAGCCAAGTGGATTCAGTTTGGAATAAAACAAAAGTGAGAAAAAGCAAAAAATTACTAATCAAAGCAAAATTTAGTGAGTTAGAAGATGAAAAATCCACAGAGTTAAAGAATAGATATATGAATGTTTCTTTAGAAGAGGGGGAAGAACAATAAAATAGTCCATTACCTGTGACAAAAGAATAAAATGCAAGAAAATTAAAAAAAAATCATCAAAAATGCAAAAAACTGTCCAAAATTTTTTGACAAAAATGGACTCAAAACAGGTCCAGATAGGCCTGGTGGAAATTTTATCAAGTCTTTTAAACAATCAGTTGATCCTACTGTGATTATTCTCTTCTAAGGTTTATAAAAAGAAGGAAAGTGTCCCACATTTTTTTATTGCGGCAGATCTAACATTATGCTAAGCCCAGCAGAGATTGGCCTAACCCAAACCAAACTAAAACACACAATCATTAGCCTACCTGATGCTAGTGTTATTAAAAAACAGATAAGACTGTTTTGAAAATATCCATCAGGGTGTTAAAAGCAATGTGCTGTATAAAGTGTACAAAGTGAGTTATGTTTGGAACTTAAGAATGGTGAAATAATAGACAATCCACTAAATAAATCCTCCTATAACTAGATGTAAGGAGAAAAATCTCAAACACCAAGGAAAACGTAGATGACAAACTTAACAATAATTTTGGATTAAAAAATCACAAAATCTCAAAACAATGTCACTAAAACACAAAGGTTTCCTAGAAATGTACAAGAAAGAGACAATGGCCAAATTGAAAACAGGGCGAGTTCGCAGCAAGAGAGTTCACAGCAAAGGAAATTTAAATGGTGAAAGATAAGGAAAGAAGTCAGCCTCACTTTAATAAGAGACCTCCAGTTTTGATAGTTACCATTGTCACCTCCCAGACTGGCAAAAATCCAATAATTTGGTAATACGCGGCTAGTCAGGCTGTGGAGAAACAGGCATCATATTTTGCTGGTGGGAATATGAATTGGTATAACCCCTGTGGAGGGCAAATCAGCACCATCTATCAAAATTACATATGTATATACCCTTTGACCCATCAATTATACATTTGGGAATTTATCCTCAGTTACACATGCATGCGTGTGAAATGATGTCTGTGCAAGGTTATTCGTTAGCATTGCTTGTAAAAGCAGAAAAAGGCAGGCAACCTAAGTGTCCATCTATAAGGTGTTGCTTAAATAAACGATGGTACATCCATGCACCATAATATCCTAAGCCATAAAAATACAGTGACACTTTGTATATATGCATAAAGATTGCCAAGAGGGATCATTAAGTAACACCAACAAAAAATAAAACAACAAAACATAATATGCCCAACTGTGTGTCTGTTCAACTGCCTTTTGTATACATAGAGAAAGAGTAATAATAAATATCTGTGTTAGATTATAAGCAATTCCCTATAATCTTAGGAGATAGTCCTTCAAATGTTGGCCCCAATTTATTTTCCCAGGTCGGTTAGCTTTTCCTATTCCCTCGAATCAACACTCAATCCATTTGGATCATACACCCTCTGCTTTAGCTCTACGGAGTCACTTCACATGTCCAGTTGTCTCTGTACACGTATTGTTCTTCTGCCTGTCTTCCTGATAAGCTGTTTAACCTTCTAGAAGATCTAGTTCCGGTAACGCCTCTGCACTAGGAAGAGAGACAGTGGCTGCATTCAGGGGCGGTCATTGCCTTTTTTTTTTTATCAGATTGTACTGAAATTCTTCTCTCAGATACATAACTCCCCAGGAAGGCCACCAGAAATTCAGGGCAGCTGTTTTGTATTAAATTTAGTTTCTTAGCGCTTACCATTTTCCCTTGTGAAGTGTTGTTGGTGCCACTTCTTGAGGGCATCTTTGCGATGATGCTTTGGCTCACTACAAGCTCGTGGGACCTTTGAAAGACACCAGATTGCCTCCTGCCATCTTTCTGGTCTCTCAGCCTTGCTCTATTTCTTTTTCTTTTTCTTTCTTTTTTTTCAAAAATGCATCTCCTTCTTCCACCAGAGAGCGTTGCTATCATTGCTCTGTGCAAGGGCCTGCTCTTGGTTGGTTTATTCTTTCCCTTTATCCCAATTCCCACCCCCTTCAGGCAGCCATCTTGAAGCGCTTGACACACACTTGGTTTTTCACTCATATGCGTTCTTCAAAATGTGTCCTCTGGATTCGTAAGCATGTGACTTCACTTGAGGTTAAGTGGCATTGGAGGAGATATCATAATGTTTGTGCATTTCTCTCCCTCAGCACTAAGTTTTAAAGACCATCCGTGTTGGCGGGTGCACATCTCAACTGATTCTTCCAACTGCTGTGTGGAACCCACCAAATTTCCTCTCTGCCTCCAACACCTCAACACACCCAACAATGCCCCCACGAAGTCCTGGTGCATGTCCAGTTATGTTCCTGGTGGGAAGGGGGGGGATCGCAGATGCACGTGTTAAATTTGACTCTAGGCTGCTCAGCTGCTCTGCAAACCTGCTAGGCAGCCGCATTGCCGCCAGCAGCAGAGAGCATGTGTATATCTCCACAATCCTTCTGCAGCTGACAATATCCAGCTTTCTAACTGAGCGAGGCTAATATCTATAAAGAGATACCTCATTATTGTTTTCATTTGCATTTTTCTCTGATTAGTAATGATTTTAAACATCTCTTCGATGAGCTTGTTAGCGTCGCGTTTTCTCATCTATAAATGACTATTCATATCCTTTGACCATTTTCCGTTGGGTCGACATGTCCTCCTTATTGTGATTCAGAAATCCCTAGCATGTTCTAGAAATAGTAATCCCTTTAGCACATATCTTCCATCGTGTAGTAGTTTTGTTCCTGATTTCTTTGGATACAAATTTTTTTTTCAATAAAATAAAATTAATCCATTGTTTTTCTGCTTTATATTTGCTTTTGAAATGTTATCTAAAAGGCCATGACCAATGTCATCGAGAAACAAAAAGAAATCAGGTGGTAAGGATTGGGAGGGAAGAGATAAAAAGGACTGCAAATGATATGATCATCTACCCAGAATAACCAAAAGAATCAACCCATGCACTGTTGGAACTAGTAATAGAGTGCAGCAAGACTGCTAGACTCCAGATCAACATACAAAAATCAATAGCACTTCTCTACCCCAGCAATAACCAACTTGAAAATAAAACATAAAAATGAGCAGTGCTTTCCACCTGAACAATGTATTTCAGAATTTTTTTGTGTTTTGTTAAGGGAGTTGCCTGTCTACTGTGACATTAATAGATACCCAGTATCCTAAATGGAAACTACTACAGAGGATGGAGGAGGACGGAGCTGCTGTCAGTGAGAGGGTGATCCCCCAGATTGGAATGAGCTGGAGGGGAAAGGTCTCCAAAGTAGAGGGTCTGTGCATTCAGTGATGTGTGATAGTTCCTTGAGGTGAGAAATAGGTGCCTTTTTCAACTCTCCCTCCCCATGACCTGGCGTCTGACGCCTCAAGGCCATCGCCCGCCATATTTATTGACAAATGAATGGCGCAGCATGTTTAGGCGGGTCTTAGTGACCGTTCATTTACAGCTTTTGATTAAGTCCCAGGAGAAAGCTTTTTAAGGGTAGGGTTGATTTTTTTTTTTAAAGATTTATTTTATTTATACGTACAAGCTGGGGTACAGGCCAGAGGCGTGGGGCGGCGAGAGGGCTCACCAGAGACAGAGTGGGGAGCAGAACAGGCAGATCAGAAATACACTGCTGAGGGGAGCAGCGGGTGAGGCAGGAGAGGTCTGCCGCACCATGTGGGATTCTCCCCGGCCGGGCGTCGAACTCCCGTCACCACTGCCGACAGCTCCACAGCGCAGCGCTTAACCGCTGCGCCACCGGGGAGGCCCTAGGGTTGATTTTGACTGATGAATAAGGACACAATGCACAGTAAGTCCCGTCTTTGAGTGTAAAAGTGTTCTTGAGATAAAGATTTTCTAGCTTAAGAGTTCTTTGGACCCTCTATTCAAAGCATACATTTAAATTGTGGTAAAATGTGCAAAACATTACCATTCAGTCACTTCTAGGGATACATTTCTGTGGCTTTAAGTCCCTTCACACTGTTGGACAGCCATCACTGCACCATCCAACCACCTTCTCATCTTCCCAAACTGAAACTCTGCCCCTATTAAACCATGTTTTTTTATTCCCTCTTCCCTCTAGCTCCTGGAAACCATCATTCTACTTTCTGTATTTATGGATCTGGTTAGTCTGGAAAACTCACATAATTGGACTCTTATGACACTTACCCCTTTTTGTCTGCCCCGTCTCAGTTAGGTAACTATCTTCAAGGTCCAATCATGGTGTAGTATTTGTAAAATTTCCTTCCTTGTGAAGACAGAATAATAGTCCATGATATGTATATACCACATTTTGTTAATTCATTCATCCATCAATGTACAGATGGGTTATTTACACCAGTATGCTAAGGAATGTTTATCATGTGCATAATCTTACCCAGAGAAGTCAGGGGGAAGAAAAAGTGATTTAATACAATCTGATTACTGCCACCTTGTACAGGAAGTAAGGGTGTGGCAGTTAAGCAGGAAAGGAGAGGGATGAGGGCCAGCTAACCCACCCGCTGCCCACCAGACTTAACTTTTTCACATCCCCGTCCTGTGCACCAGGAGTGAAAGGCTTAAAGGAATCCTCCTTGTCGACCCACATGGCCAGGGACCAAGACCTCAAGGATCATGTGCTATGTTAGAGTACAAATGGAGCAGGCCAGGGGGGCAGAGAGCCCCATCCTGTATTTATTACATGTGGGGGAATACCTGGTTCTCAAAGCTCCGCTTAATAGAAAATAATTCATGGCCTCAGAAGTCCATTAGTCAGGCAACTAACATACCAGGGCTTCCCTCGGCCACATTTCTTGGTTACATCATTCCACACTGTGGCAGTTTGGCATTGCAACCCCTTGTCAACCAAGGCTCCCCACAAAGTTGGGGCAGCAGGAGCCAGGCCATGGTGAAAGCAGCCTTTTCATTAATGTCTAGGGTGATGTAGAACTGGTGGTATAGGCTGACTGTAAGGGATTATGTATTGATCTGGCTCCTGAATTTATTCTCAGCTGGTTATGGGTTGCTACATATAAATTCTCTGGCAAGTTACTCAGCCTGCTGAGCTCATAATACCCTTAGGATTGTGGGGCAGGAAGGTGACTCCTGTCTCTGGGCAATGTGAGAAGTAGCAACTGGAAAGAAAAATAATGAAATGTTGAAATAGTGAAAATGTTGGGAGTGCAAAGAGTGAGTTTGAGATTTGGGACTGGTCACAAATTCAGGAAAAAGCCTACCTAAACAGAATGGAAAGCAGGGAATGTTCAGTGTCCTCATTTAGGTAGTCCTTTTGCTCAGTGATTTCTAGGCAATTCTGGGGGACTCAAAGTGTGTCTGAGATGAACAGATTTGGTGCCCAAAGCTAAGTGATTTGTCCTTATCTTTGGGCAATGATTCAGGCTCTAAAGGCAGCACTGACTGCTCCTACCTGGAAGGAGTATGGAGGGGTAGAAGCGAGTGTGTGGAGTCCCGTAAATTAAGGGTTTGCTTCTGTCAGCAGCTGAGGAATATCACACAGAACAGCACATGCCAAGAAACAAGTTTAGGAATAAATCACCAGTTTGGATGGGGGCTGAAATCCTTCAAATATACACCTTCCTAAGAATCTAGAAGGAGATTCGTGCAGAAGCTTGGAAATTTCACAGCCCAAATCCAAACCCACTCATAAGCACCGAGTGGAAGGAACATCTATTTTAGATGTCATAGCCCCACAACTGTTTCCCTTGAGTAGCAGCTAGCAAGTTTTCAAAGAACATGCAAGGAACTAGGCCTAATTTTTCTAGGCCCCTCAATTGGGCAAAGCTGGTCTCTCAGAATCCATTGACCCTCACGGTTGTCCAAAGCGACATCTCTTTGGTGGTTCCTGAAATGTCATTGGCCAAACACTATAGTTTCAAAGTGAAAGGAAGCAAGGAGGACCCCATTTCAAGACGATTGAATGTATGAAGTATCAGGTGTGAATTTGCCTTAACAGGTCGGGCGTTCTTGATCACTTAAAGTAAGTCCTTGGGTTTTAAGAAGTGCCCCTGGGCGGTGGCTTCCTGGCCCACAACGGTCCATCCCCACTGCCCTCCCACTGTGCCTGCGTGTTGTACACAGCTCAGAATCCCTGAAGAGCAAATTCTCCATGCCCTGATACAATCTTCAGCTAACCATGGCCCCAGTGACCTGAAAAAAATGGCCACATCCCCGAAATGCCAAATTTGCACCCGAAGTTTGGCTTTGACTCGCAAAGACTTAAAGTCAACATGTGTCTGGGCATCAAATCAGAGAGAACTGTCAAGTCATTCAACTTGTCAGTTCTGTGGCCCTGACATTTCTCTCTTAAAACAGTATCCGATTTCAAGAGTAAAGGAAGAGAACGTATAATGCAGATGTTTCATGAAGGCTAAAGCACCAAGCAACTAAAACTATCACTTTTATTTTATCAGCCACCTCCGAAGAGTTCAAAGCATTTTTTGTGAGCATTTTGATGTAACATCTCACGGCAGCAGAGTGGGTAGGCATAATCCTCATTTTACAGGAAGAAATGGATGAACTGCTAAAGGTTGGCGGCGCTGAGTCTCCTTTCCCCATACACGTCATTCCCCAAAGCTGGGCCGTGCAGGGCACGGCTGTCTTGTGCCTTCAAGGCAGTGGCAAATTGGGGTGTTCTTGGTCTAGGTAAAGAGGGCAGCCAAACCAGCACTCGCCCATCCCTATTCCACAGGAATGTGACCTCAGTACGGCAGATGATCTGATTTTTAAAATGAAGATGTCAACCTAATAATTTGGGGATAAATTTCGCTAATATTTAAATGTCAGCTTTTTAAAAGAATTCATTGCAGGCCAAACAAATGACATCTGTGAGCCAGACACTGTCCAAGGCAGCTGGTTTGCAATCACAGTCCCGAGATGTCACCATTGATAGCAGTTTCTATCTATGTTTGGGGTGGGGGGAAGGAGCCTCTATGTAAAACCAAAAATGACCTCAGCCACATCTACCTGCGAGGGGAGACACACCCATTCCTCTCGTCTGGAATATTTGCTAAGAAATATATTGTGCTAGGCTTGGACTACAAGACTCCCCGTCACAATTCCCAGATGTGGTTGGAAAAGGGAGAGGAGATGGTATCTGCTTAGAAAGGAGCTAGAATGTGGGGCTTGGAGGTCTGGGCCCACAGCAAATGAAGCCCTTTCCCTCCTCCTTCCTGGGCTTGAGTGAAAGTTTACAAGTGATTATCTCTTGGGGGCGGGGGGAGCTTGGGAAAGGGCTGGTGTCTCATGGCTGTGTCCATGTGGTTAGTAGAGAAAAATCAGCTACAGGGCAAGGTTCCAGATGCGTCAGCAGTTCTGAGCCAGAAGGAAGTGGGAGAAGTCACACAGGGCTCCCCACAGACCCAGGGAGGGAGGTTCCTCGGCTTCCCACGGTAGGTGGGACTCGGTTGAGGGTTTTGTTTTTCTTTTCATTTTGAAGGTCACCGTGACCCTGGCAGCCTGGTGGCCAACAAGCTTTGAGTCCCCCAAATCAGGGCACACACCACAAGCCGCTTCATGGCGAACGACAAAGAGTTCCTTCCTGCTAAAAGTCCCAGGGTTATCAGGCACAGAGGACTGAGTCTGGGACCCACAGCAAAATTTGTATTCCAGAAGATTCCATCTCTCTGCTCACACACACCAAGTGGTGGGGTTCGGGGAGACCCCATCCTTGAGATGCCAGATCACCTCCTGATCACAAGATGAAGCCACAGACAGGGGTTTGCTCCTTCCCGGGGTCTTGGAAAGAGTGTCCTACACGCCCAGTTTCGGTGACAGCAGAGGTTGTCTTGAGTAGATCGAGCTTCTTGGAACATCCCCAGGCATCCAAGATGCTACCGTGTTTGTCCATAGGCACCATAGGAGGCCCCATGTCTTCCCTTGGAAGTTGTTCCACCTGTACACGGTGACCCCTGCCTCTCCCCCCACTGGGGAAATGCCTCACTCTGCAGAGATCCAGCAGCCAGAGGCTGAGGACTTAGGGCTCCACCCAAGGAGAAGGCAGAGGAACTATGCTATTTAGGTTCCTTACTGGCACTTCCTTTCTTATCTAGTTAGAGTAGATTTTAGAGCCTTTTATCATGAGTCACAATGGAGAGGTGGATTTCCCTTGCCTCTGCTTTGCCATAATTAATGTATGAATGGTTGGCATTTTCTTTTGTAGACAAAAATAATAAAACAACTGCAAAGGGAGAGTCGAGAGCCCACCCCGGGGTGACGGCCATCATCTCACATGACCAGATCAGTTTATTTGGTTAAATCAATGTGAACCGTAGCCCTGAATAATTTATTGAACTATTGAACCACTTGCAAAATAATTGAAGCTTGAGCCTAGTTCTACATAACAGCTTTAAACTGGAGAGAAATGTATTAGCGGGATCTCAACCTCTGGAAATAGAAAAGGCAGTGAGGGAGCTGACAGTCTTTATCACAATACACACATGTGAAGCATCTCTTGCTGGCCACTGTCTTTGCCAATGACTCAAGGACGTCCGCATTCCGCCCCTACCAGGCCCTCCCGCAGAGAAATGCAGCTGAAATGGTGAAGAAAGAGAGAGGTGCCAGCATGAGAGATGATCCTAGAGTTAAAGGAGATGAGGAAGCAAGGAGCATCTCTCATCAGTCCACTTGACAATGGCCTACAACCCAAGGGTCTGGTGAACACATTCTGGGACTCCCTGGGCTCCACTGGCACAGAGAAGGGAGGTGTTGGCTCCACCTGGGTCCCCACCTGATGAGATGACATCTGGAGTCTCTTGGGCACATCTGGGCTCTTGTGATTCGAGGGGCATTGATAAAGTCAAGAATCCAATAACTAACATCATGGTGGAGAAGGAATTTCAACCACATCCAGTGGAGATCAGTTAAGAAATAAGCCTTTTCCTTTTGTTTTTAAACTCTTTATCGTGCAAGTACTTTAACATGTGTACTATTGCAAGGGAAATACACATAAGCAAAAGAGAAGGAAACAAGTCAGAATGGTCAGAGATGAATATCCTTTCAATATTTTACATATTGCATTATATAATAAATTGTCTATAAAGCGGAGAGACTAGGATTACCCAATCAATTAAAATGCAGGCTGCTATTACATGTAACTGTCTACATTTTGAATAAGCATGCCTATCCTATCCAAAAAGGGTAGGTACAAAATGATTTGGTGGGCACTTAGCATTCCTGTGTGATTACTTCCTAATGATTAAAGGTCGATTCTGTGTTCCATACGGGTGGACAAAACTGCAAAGACACTGATATAATAACAACCAGAAAGACATTGCACTGAAGAAGCATTTTCTGGGCTGTATCTTTCTTTTTTTTAAAGATTTATTTATTTTTGCATACAAGCTAGGGTGCAGGTCAGAGGTGTGGGGCAGTGAGAGTGTTCACCAGAGACAGAGTGGGGAGCAGAACAGGCAGATCAACCGAAATACAGCAGCAGGCGAGGCAGGAGCTGTCTGCTGCACCATGTGGGAATCTCCTCAGTTGGGCATCGAACTGTCGCCGCAGCCGCCAACAGCAACACAGTGCTGCGCCTAACCCTTTGTGCCACCAGGGAGGCCCTCGGCTTTATCTTTTAATCTTCCTAATCTTGAGAGAGATACTACTAAGTTCTCTATTTTATAGGTGAGAAAAGCAAACATAGAGATTTTAGGCAACTAACTAGCTGTGATATTCTGATCAGGAAGCAAAACTGGAATTTAAACTCAGGGCTTTCTGAGGTTGCAGCCAGAACTTGCAACTACTGCAATCTACTGCTATCTACACAGACCTGTCACAATTTTCTGACTGCCTCTTTGGGATAAGCACAAAATGCATACTTACACAAAGGAGACTAGAACTTTCAAATCGAAGAAACAGAAGAATTGGTCGCCGTGGTGAGGGGTCTGCTGATTCACTGGGCAGCTATAAAAGTTGAGTCCCTCTGGGGTCCTCCAAGTTGCCCCACCAGGACAGAAAGGCAAGGCGGGTCCCTGGCCCCAGTGTACACTCACCTGCCTATGAGGCAGTGAATGGCCTCTCCCAAGGCAACCCTGTACACTTTGCAGCAGCTTCTGGCAGAAATGCCAGCCTGTGGGGGGAGACGGAGGAAGACCTTTGCCCTCTGCAGTCCACTCGCTCTGAGATACCGCAGCCCAGGCGGCTGGCGTGCACTACAATAATAATAAAAAATTGGGGGAGTCTTTGTTTATAAGTCATACTTACTAAATCAGTGTTTCAAAACTATTTATGTAAAAGAAAAGTCATCTTTGATCTCTAAAAATGTTTGGGGGTAGGTGGTGGAGGAGGAAGGCATGAACCCATATTTGGAAATGTGTTCAATTGGAGCAAAATGCAAAAGCGCCTTCTGCTTCCAATTATGAGCCTTTGTTCCCTAGAAGCGGCTGTCCTCCACCTTCCAGAGCCTGCCGCCCAGCCTCGTTCTACTTGTGGGAGCCGCACATCGCTACGACTTAAAATGTAGCCTCACCTGAAGAAAGCTGTGACGTGCATACCCAAAGAAACCCAGAATGCTTAGCCTAAGTTGGCCTTTTCCCCCTTCTATTCTAATAGCTTTTTTTTCTTTTTGTCACTCAAAATGAGTGTCTGATGTACGAGCATAAATTGTTAAAAGCAGTTTTAGGTAAAGGAAGAGAGAGTAAAGTGGAGTTTTTTTCACAAAAGCCAACCTCAATTTATGTCAAAGAGGGTTAAAAGACCTTGGGATTAAAGCAATAAACTTGCTGCTGTCAAAGCTAAAACCCGCTAACAATTTAGTGCCAAACGCATGTTGTTCAATATCATTTCATATTATATTATGTCACAAAGAGCTGACAGTTCTGCATCACCCTGACAAGGCTGATTTACTCTGAAGAATTCATCGACATTTTGCACAGTCAAAGCTGACTTCATTTTGTTTGGATGGACGGCGGGAAATGTCTCTGTACTTGAGTTCGAATATTAGTCTGAAAATCACTCTTAGATTAAAGATTCAGCAGCCCATTGGTCCACCGCCTTGCAAAGTAAGGTCTTTGAAAGGTGGGAATAGACTTTTCATTGCTCTCATTGACAAAGGAGTTGGGCCAAAGAGTTTAATAAAAATCAACAGAGGTTAGATTTTTTTTTTTTTGGCAGTCCCTAAAATATAGGAGTTGTTAGCAAAAGCTTCAGAAAAAGTGAGTTGGGCAAGATCTTTTTCCCTGATCCAGGTATAAATCATGTTCTAAATTTATTCATAGGTTATTTTCTTAATTCTGTATGCTCAGGAGTCCCTGTGCCCTCTGTCTTACCTTAAGAAGGCACAGGTGCAGTTGTGAGGCCTCAAGGTGTCTCCCAGTTGTGGGACGATGAGTATATAAGATTCAAAATATCAAGACAGAAGCTTCTTCTTGGAACAATTACAGAGGAACAAGGAAATCTAAAATATATGACCTGCGTCTTCAGGAGCTGGATACCAATCAGGGTATTTTAAAAATCAAATGAATATACCATGATTTACATAAATGTCTATCACATGTGAAATATGTGTCTATATTTATCCACTTAGGTCTGAAAGCTAATGCAACAAAATGGGAAGGGTGTTTATCTCTGGGTGGCAGAATTAAGAGGCAAAAGATGATCTTTTTGTTTGCATCTTCATGGGTCTTTCCAAAAATTCTTAAAATGTATATGACTTTTATTTAGAAAACAAACAGCTATAAAACTATACTGAAGGAGTTTATTGTACAAACAACCCCACTGCGAATGCCTCTGTGAAGTACGGCCCGACTATTTAGTCACAACAAGAACGCCCCAATTTAGCAGGGCTCTAAAATGGAAGAGTTCGCGACTTCCTTTCTCCATGCGTGCCCTGTGTCTATTCCATAATCCACAGGGAAGGTGATGAATGAATGACGCTGTGGCTGCTTCCAATTCCGTGTCTGATTCCCCGCCAGGCGTCCTTAGGGCTGCTGCGTGCCTTCCAGCTGCCACCTGACTGATGAGCTCGGAGAAGTCACCGCCACCACCAAGGATGCTGAGTGGCCTTGACAGGTGGTCAGAACAATTCCAGGGGACAATCAGAACTGAAGTTTCCAGAAAGGGAGAAAGGTGTGTGTGAGTGTATGTCCTCTTCAACAGCTGGATAAGGGCCTCTCTTGGACCTCAGAAGCCCCATTTCATCCTCCATCTTCTGATGGGACCAGAGCGTCACCCCCTTCCACCACAGCCCCAGGGGACACCTCCAAGAGTGTTTTTCTCTTAAAACAAAGTTGGTCGACAATGCCATGTGTGCGAAAGCATGGGGACCCCTGGACTGCTGGCCCTGCTCTGCCTGACATGGCCATGAGGCCTCAGTTTACCTTCTGTACGACTGGCACCAGGACGAGAGCTGAGTCTGCCTGCCTGGGCTGATGGGGAGTCCCGTGTGCACTGGGGACCTGCGTGCAGGCTGGGGCAGCATCATGGGATGTTTCCAAGGCCTGGATCTGGTGAGACCCCCATGAGAAGTAGCAGCAGCAGGTGGAGATGAGACCAGAAGATGAGACTTTTCTGGAACGAATAGGGGGAGGATTCATGAGGAAGGAGAGAGCCACGGGGAGGCTGACAATGGCCGCCTTTAACTTGATTTGAACTTTGATTTTGCTCCTTTTCTTCTAGACTTGCCTGGCCCCGTCTGTCCTTTATCTATGGGTCCCCTCCAGAAGGTGCCTTAGACTTACAGCAGGCTTTCAGGCCTCCGTAGCCCCACTTTGGGCCAACCCTGTTTGGGCATTTGCCCATTAGGGGACAGGTAACTTTGGGTGTTTTATTGGAAAACTATTACCCTTTTTTCCTCCTCTCTTTTTATGCACCCTAAATTCTATTGAAGTTCTTTAACACTAAGTATGCTTTGTCTTTGTGCACAAAGATGGCTGGACCCCATCAAAGGGGCAACTTTGGGGGTCCCAGGGTAGCCCTCATTTTGCCTACTAACAAAGGAAAACCCAAGCAAACTCATTGTAAGAGAAAGTTCATTATGTTTCTGTCCTGTTCTGTGTGGTCTGTGCCCCGTTATTCACGACCCATTTAGAAATCACATTATGGGGCCTCCCCGGTGGCGCAGCGGTTAAGCGCTGCGCTGTGGAGCTGTCGGCAGCAGTGATGCGAGTTCGATGCCCGGCCGGGGAGAATCCCATATGGTGCGGCAGACCTCTCCTGCCTCGCCCGCTGCTCCCCTCAGCAGTGTATTTCTGATCTGCCTGTTCTGCTCCCCGCTCTGTCTCTGGTGAACCCTCTCGCCGCCCCACGCCTCTGGCCTGTACCCCAGCTTGTATGTATAAATGAAAAATAAATCTTAAAAAAAAATAAATAAAACCATCTTTCAAAAAAAAAAAAAAGAAATCACATTATGGTTATACCCTAAGTTCTTATGACTTTGGGTGTGAAGAGAGTGCTATCAAAATCACCCCCATAATTCATTAGCTCTCTCTTCCCCCAAGAACACAGGACAGACCATGTTCCCCAGAGTTTGAAAGAGAACTATTATTTTTGTTTATGTGTCATTTTCAAGAATGACCTTCTGCGAGGCCTTTCGAGTATAAGTTCTTGTGGATCTTTACCTTGGAACTGACAGGGATGAAGGACAAAGCAGAAGGGGCATCAGCCATTGCCCTGGATGGGAAACAGGTCCAGAGTGTCGCCAGGGCTCATGCTGACATTTCATGATGGAGCTGGACCACAGTCAGGCCATCGCTCTCAGAAGTCCCTTCTCTGACACGCTTCGCCCCTTCCTTTGGGCTTCCCCATGCCCAGCTTAGAGGAGGGTCACGAGGCTCTTATGTAGACAACCAGCACTTCACAGTCATCTGTCCACAGTGATTAGCTTAGAATCAGACACGTGACGCAAATAAAGCCTTGGGGGTGAAAGCAGGCTATGGGAATGCTGCCCAGAGGCTCACATTCTTCCCCGGATGACACTTGAGGGTGGTGGGTGAAGAATCCGGAGCCGCAGCAGCCATCCTGTGACCAGAGTCAGATGCGGACAGGGCCTGGTCTGAGAGCTCTGTCCCAGCCCTGAGAGGCAATTCCTGTCACCTGCCTGCCAGTAGGCACCTTGCCAAATGCGCTCACCCACTCCCACCCCAAACCCGTACCTCCCTCCTGGGCTGGGCTCAGCAGCTGTCTGAAGTCAGGTGCCTGCGAGGGGCTCCCCAGTGAAATGGCAGCCCCCTCGGACCGAGATGGGCCTCACAGCCCCTCCTCACCCATGACAATCTTCAGCTCCCTCAGCTGTCTGTCTCTCAACTGGAGCACTCTTGCTTTTGGGGGGAGTGACTTTTCCTCCTGGTGGGGGGCTGTAGCATATGCTACAAGGCGCTTAGCAGTCTGGCTGCCCTGCCTCATCTCTGTGACACCCTTCAACACCCTCCACATTTGCAAGAACCGCTGGAACTTGAGGCCTGCGTCTTCGTCTCAGCCTCACTCTCGAGCCTGCCCTCCTTCCGGGCGGGGGCGAAGGCGCGCGCCTGCCCAGGCAAACGCCATCCCACCCCACGCTGGGCCTCCCGAGGTGTCACGGAACTGCCCCGGACAGGGCACAGGAGGACACAGGCACTTGTGTATGCGTTGTCAGAGCCCCCTCCCCAGGCGGGGAGACGAGGATTCATTCTCCCCAAAGCCTCCTCTGACGAGGCGGCCCAGGCTGCGGGTCCCGTCTCCCGCTGGAGGCTTTCCAACCACTTAACACAGTTTTTCAATTTCCACTGCTTATGCACATACATCTCCATCCCTGCGGATGGATTGCCACGGGAACTCTCCTCTCCAAAATTCTGATGGACGGCATTTTTACCCTGGAATGATCCCGAAGTTAAAGTGATATTCACCAATATTCATTATGTGGTAATGGCATAGAGCACCAGATCAAAAATTCATGGCAAGCGCACTCTGCAACATTCTCCTCCTTGAATGCATGCAGAGCGAATATATGGCTCCATGTATATGCATGTCTGTGTGCGCCCGCTTCTGTGTGCGTGCAGGGACACACTCCCCCTCCTCCCTTCTCCTCTCCCTCCTTCTCTCTCTCCCTCTCTCCCTTGCACTCGGTTCTGTGGCATCTCAGTACCCACCATTCCAGGAACAGACTTGGACCACAAGATTTCTCAACCAACAGGCAGGTGGGGGTGAAATTAAAGGAAGAGATGAGCCGGAGGTTGTAGTGCCAGCTAGGAGTTAATTCATCACTTCCACAGCCCATTCAAACACAGGGCGCGACCTTGAGAGAGAGCAAACCTGCTCCGGACAGCGGGGTTCTCCTGCGGAGGAAAGAGGGGAGACCGTGCAGCCCGGCCCCAGGTCTGCCAGAGCGTAAGAGGCACAGCTCGGACCCCCAGTGAGTTCCCCGGGACCACCCCTCCCCGGTTCTGCCTGAGCCGAAAGCATTTGTTGAAATAAAAAAGGCCTCTTCACACGTGGGGACACAACCCCTAGCCCCTGACGCCCACAGGAGGCAACAGGAGACCCTGAGACCCCACTCCCTCCTCCCGTGTCACACGGCTATTCGTTCCTGTCCCCCTAAGTGATCGCCTACACCGACTGCCCAGTCACAGTCCCTAGGAAATCACTTCATTTCCTCCTTTCCTGGCCTCATGTCCCTAATCTGTTTTTATTTTCTCATTCCCGTGCATGGGAAGGCCGAAGCAATGTTAAGCAGAAGAGGACCAGGAGCTGGCATGCAGTTCCATCTTCCTGACGGTCTTTTAGTCATTTTAATATTTTAATTCGCTATCATGTATTGCCCAGCAGCCACCCAGCTCTGCGACAAGAACCTCGGCATTGCTGCGGTGGTGCGAAAACGCTCGCCTTCCACTTCTTCACACAGATCTATTTTTCTTTTCCCTTCTTTTGACCCACAGGAAAGAGAACCCTAAATCCCCACACCTTGCCAGTTCATGCATCTTCAGTCCCTAATTGCGCCTCTGGGGCCCCCTTGGCCAGTCTTTCCGAGGAAACGCTGCACGGCCTTCCACGCTTTGGTTTATCACCTTGGCTGCTCTCTGCCAGGTGGGCTCATCGTGAGAGCAGTTTCTTTAAAGACTCGAGTTACTCACTACGGGAAACAGGGCCGGCTCGTCAGAGCTGCCTGTGCTTTTCCACCTTCTGAAATCGCCTCTCAACCCCACGGTGACCCGGGCTCTGGGGGCACAGCTGAAGGGGGGGGCAGGAACAGGTGTGACTGGCGAGTGACCACCAGCACCTCCTCTTGGTTGAAGGCCCTGCTGTAAAGGCACAGCATCCTCTTCTCTGCCCCCTGGCAGAGGGTTCGAATCCCTTCAAGGACAGAGGGAAATCCAAGCCAAGATCAAAGTCTTAGCCAGAGCACCTTCTACTCCCCAGCCCAGGACTTGAAACGCAGATACAGGGAGACCCACTCCCCAGGGCTCACCTCATCCCCCACCTCTGGCTGGAATCCCAACGGAGGCCTGCAGCACGTGCACCAAGGGGGCACCCACAAAATCAGCCTCACAATCAACTTGTGGAATCTCGGAAACATCCCCTAACCGGAGTATCCATGTGCCCCCCTTTAAAACTGAGGTGGCTGGAGTAGGGTTCCCACATGAAAAAGAACCCCAGCTGAATTTGGATTTCAGATAAGCAAAAAGTAATCTGTGTAAGGGGCTCCAACTCTTTCACGGGGCCTACGGAGACTATGAATTTATTGCTGGTTTATCTGAAATTCAATTTTAATTGGGCTTTATTTTTTTTTCTTTTTCTTTTTTTAAATCTCACCAGATTGAGGTCAATCGGAATTTCTAAGGCTTTTTCCAGTTCTGCCTTTCTCTGTTTTTTTGTTTCCACCGCAAGGGAAGAGGCAGGATAGAGCCACAGTGGCTGTGGGTAAGAGGCCCCCACGAAAGCTGAGCAGAGTCCGAGGGTCGGCGGCCCGCTGTGGGGAAGCCAAGGCATATCAGCGGGGACAAAGCCAAGTGCGTGAGATTTGTTAACAATGCCGGGTTCGTGGGCACTAATGCCCGCCCAGGCAGTCTGCAGACGCCCGGCCCAGCCACCACCAGGCAGCCAGTGGGAAACGCTAATTCATAGTTAAAAGGATAAAATCCTGTGTAATCTGTCTTGGTAACCCCAGAAACTGACACTTACACCAAAAGGGAAAAAAAAGGCTAATACTCTGTGTGACAAATTGTATTCATTTTTTTGTCTAAACCACTAATTATTTTACCTGTATGAAATTCCTCTATTATTTTCACTGCTGGAAAATCACAGGGTGGTAAGTGCTGCTAGAACCTGTCACAGACAAGACGTAAACAATGCGGTACAATAAAGCCTCATCGAGCATGCGCACAATGGCGGCTGGCTGGGCCCGGCACGAAAACAAACGTCAACGCGAGAAACATTAACCGAAGGTGGCCGGTGAGGAGTTTCAAGACAGAAGCCTCATCTGCTTGGACAACAGACGTCTCCGTCTAGGAGAAGTGGGAGGTCGAGGCGCCGAGTGGGGACTGGCCAGGACGTGGCCCTTCATGTGTGCAGGGGGAGAAGATTTCAGGCCTCTCCTCCTGAAGTGGGGAGGCCAGCCCTGCACCCCACATTCTTGGCTGTCTCATCCCCATTTCCACACACTAGGACAGAACCCCACTGTTCTCTAGGAACTGGTGGCCTCCCGGAGGGGTGGGTGATGTGATAGACCAACACTCAGGACCGAGACAATTTTTTAAAAATTAGCTACTGGAGAGCACAGTCAGGTTGGAGGGCTCCCCATTTATCAAGTTGCTATGCTGACCAATGTCTAATTGCAAATGGAGTTGAGGACCAGGACCCCACTCTGTGAATGCACGTGGTGGAAGAATCTGGCACCAACTCAGGTGTGAGCGAGGCTTCCCAAGGAGGTGAGGGGAACTGTGATTATAGGGAAAGGGTGGGGACAATTGCTGGGCAAGGCCAGAGCCAGGGGCAGGGCAAGGCGGGTGGTTTGCTCTGTGACACAAGGAAGCTGAGACAATGAGGAAGAGGACATGGCAAGACAGGAGGGCGTGTCAGCAGAGGCCAATCATCAGGGGCTTCAGCAGCTGTGCTCAGGGCTTGGAAAGTCGTGGAACAATGTTTACCAAGAGGCCTTGGTCAGTTCCTTGTAATGCTGCCATCTCCACCTGCCCACTGCACCCACCTTCATTCCAGGCATTGCAATTTCTGGGCCATCAAAAGAGGGTTTGCTCTGAAGGAGTGAGTCAGGGGCGACTTGACAAAGCCTCAACTGGAAGTGTGTCCCTCCTGTCTGTGGCCCACAGGGACGCTTACCCGGATGGGGGGGAAGTCCTGAGTGAGTGCCAGCACCCCACCCAGGGTCGGGGGACTTTGTCCTTGCTTAGGGGTGAACAAGAGAACCTCTTGGTCGTCAACCAAGCTTTTAATCCTGTAAGGGAGCTGCGTTGCTCTGCCCCCTACATCTGGCACCCTGAAAGTCTGTCCTTTTACTCTTATTACAACCTCTTCAGCTGCACCCACCTTGAAAATTCTTTTCATTGGGGATGTGAGAATTTTTTCTTTCATTTAATCGTATTTTTTTCAGATTTATTGTCTATTCATGGAACTCTTTTCTATCCCTCTGAATCTTACCTCTGCATTCTCAATGCGCTGAGATGTGTCAATCTTTTCCTGAGGCATTGAAGATGGCATGCCTGGATGAATGGGTTACAGCCCGAAGGTAAAGGAAATGATGTTATTTTATCATAATTAGGCTTTCCATTTGCAAAGATCATGCTGGGTGCATCATGGCATAGCACCAGGTACACCAGTTGGCAGTTCCTACATCTCTGGTGAATGGAGATGGTGAGTGGGCTGGGGCCAGTCGCTGCACATGGAGAGTCCAGATTCCACAGCAATCAAGAGATAAGACATTGAAACCCAGTGATATTTTAGATGTGGGGGAGGAGAGAGAGATGTCAAGGAAAACCTAATTCTCTGTCATGCCTGCATGGGACGGGGATCTTTTACTGGAAAAGGGCAACTAGAGATGAGGGTCAGTATTGGGAAGAACGATCCCAAGTTTGGGTTTGATCATCCTGAGTCTGCGCTGCAATTAAGCCATTTCAATAAAGGCGGATACCAGCCGGAGATTGGAGTCCAGCACAGAGCTGAGAACATCCACTGCAGAAAAGAATATGAAGCTATAGGTACCTGTGTCGGTGCTACAGGAAACGTAGAGGAGATTGCCTGAGGAAATATAAGAAGGGGTAGAAACAAGTCTTGGGCGGCTCTAGGGTTTCATGGGTGAACAGAAGAGATGATCGGGAGATTGGAGAGCAGCAGAAAGGGAACCAAGAAGATGTGCACCCCAAAGCCCAAGGAAAGGTGGTCTCCACGGCACAGAAGTAGTGACCGGTGCCCAAAGCTAGTAAGCATCAGGAAGCAAAGAACTTAAAGCAGCCACTGCATTTAGGACATGGACCTAAATGATGAACCAAGGACTCTGTTGGAAGAGTGATGTGGGAAGAAGCCAATGGCATGTATGACCTTCGTGGCCAGTGGGACAGGGTGAGGAAACTGGAGACAAAGGAAAGGGGTGTAGGCCATTCTGTGAAGGAGAGGTCATTCTTTCCAAGGGAGATCTGAAAGTCAAGAAGTGTGCTTATGTGCCTGCGTGTTTGCTTTAAGCTAGGAGTTTGAGTGTTTTTAACTGTGGGAAGTCCCCTTTGGGGAAGGGTTAATTCATAAATAATTCTGGGTTCCTATAAAGGTAGGCAGGGGTGACATTCAACGCTGGGGTGGTGCGGGGAGAGAGAATTCACTTTGCAGAGCAGGGCTGTCCTGGATCCAACAGCAGAGGAGAAGAAGGGAGGAGACTCCTGCAGGTGTAGATGGCGTGGGGCTTGGCACTGGAGTCTTCGCCCTGTTTCCTGGCTCCTGCATTCTTAGTAAAACAGGCGGAGGTGCCATCTGCTGAGGAGGTGAGTCAAACATTTAAGGGAGTTGGAAAGTTTTGAAAGAAGTCTCTAAGAGCAAGAAAGTAAATTAATCTGAGAAGCTTGGAAGAAGAGCCTAGCAGGTTTGTGAACGCCTCTGAAGTTGGTGATCATGGATTTAGAGTGGAAATCGAGAAATATGTGATCCCAGAATAGGATGGTTAGATTGTTCTCCATCTGTTCCCCAGAGGATGGGGGGGGGTGTCCATCCCTGACCCACAGAAACCTTATCCGTCTAAGTAAAACAACAATATTGTCATCCTTACACACAGCTAGTTCTGTGTCCCCAGCGAATTGACACACTCTTTGAGAACAACATATTTCTGTCCCGTCCCTGCTGTCTTCCTACAGTACCAAACAGAGAGCACGTCAGTGGTTTCCAAACAGAACATGAGGTAAAGGTTGGGAAAGCATCGTGAAAACATGAGTGTACAAGACACAACAGTATTTCCATTCATCAGTGGGAGGTCTAATATCGATGATATTAACAGTGCGATTTTGAGTGCTTTGCTTTTTTTTTTAAGCATCTATATCACCTTATTTGCACATAACCTCACTAAAACAGTGGGAATGATTAGCCTCATTTTCAGTCCAGAAACAAGGGTGGCTGGTTGAAGACCGAGGTGCGATGGTGGGTCAGAACCGAAGGTGGAATTCTTGTCTTAGGAGCCCAAGGAGGGAACGTGCTCCGTTACACCCAGATGTCACACACCACAGCTCCGCATCCTGCTGGGAGAATAACTGCCGTGGATCATATCTGTCTCAAGTTGTTTTCTTCATCGAATGCTTTGGGGATAACTCTGATGGAACAAAAGCCTTGCTGGAGGGAAAGGACATTTTCCTGCATGTAGAAGCCAGAAGCGTGTGGTCAATGCTTGGCCACAGTCTATGAATCTAAAACTAATCTCAGAGAGCCTGAGGCTGGTCAGTGGAACTCAGTTAAATGCATCATTTTTCTGTGGGCTTCGAAAGAAGCCCCGTGTCCACAGAAGACTCCCTTGTGTACTTCCACGTGCATTAGTGTTTTGCCAACACTAGCAAAGAAAGAAATAGCCACGTAACTCTCAAGACTCCCCCCAAAATGTCTTTGGCAGTTCCATGGGGTAAAATAGAGTAAAAACCACCACCAGACAGGCCAGAACAAAATGCTTAGGACTGGAAAGGTCTATTTTTCAGAGGTGAGTTAGCAGAACATTGATGTTGGATGGTGGTGACTTTGTGGCTTATAAGAAATATATATCTAGTCATTTTGATGCTCAAGAGATATTTTTCATATATGTCTGGTCTTGGCCACAGCTCCGGTTGCAGCACCTGAAACCTTTGGACTTTCTTGAGCAACCAGAGCAATGGGAATATCTTCTACTGTCCTATTTGGTTTCTTATCCAAAGTTCCAGAAAATGCTTCAGAACCACAAAAGTGAAATGGGGATCTTGGTTGTTATAACAAGTTCTTTTCCAGCTCAACTGGTTTGTGTCAATGAAGTGACTTCTAGAAAGCACCTGAGGATGGGGGCTGGTGGCCAGGAGAACCAACTTTGATTCTGGGACTTTCTGTTCTAACCCCTGATTTGGGGGAGAGAAGAAATGGTGGAGGTTGACTCAATCCCCAGTAACCAGTGATATAACTCTATGTAATGGAGACTTAATAAACCCCAAAAGAGAGGGAATTCAGGGAACTTCCAGGTTGGAGAAACCGAATATTTTCCAGGGTCACCATGCTGAGTCCAAGCGCCACAAGGACCAAGGATCTTACACTCTCGATCTGTTCACTTGGTTGTGGATTCCTATTTCCAATATCCCTTAGAGTAAAGTGGTAATCTAGAGAATAAATGGAATCTGTAAGCTTCTCTAACAGATTTATCAACCCCAAGGAGCGGGTCACGGGGACCTATGACTTCTTGTCAGATGGTCACTATACAGGTAACAACCAAGGTTTCCACGTGCAGTGGAGGGTGACCTTGAGACAATGAGCCACTCACCTGTGAGATCGGGTGTCATCTCTAGGTTGGTGGTGTCAGAAGGAGTTGAACATGCAATCACCTGCTAGTGTCCGGGAGCTGCTTGTTGCGTGTGTAGGGAACCCCCACACAAACATTATAATCGGGCATCCAGACCCTAAATAATGGCAGAAGCAGGTCTTGGTTGCTTTCAAAGATCTCTTTCTATTTTTGGTCAGTGTGAATCCAGGAATCCATATCATGCTTTGGAATATGTCTGTGAGTTTCAGGGAGAAATTAGTTGCAGGCATTCCAAACTAGGGTATGGCTGAGTCTATTCCATTTCTTAAATGTCTGAGAATATCAAGAGGATCTATTAAGCTAAAGGACCCATGTTAATGCAACATTAGAGAACTTGATTAGAGCCCAGCACTCAGGAAAATCATTTTCAGCTTCGCACATGCTACATTGCACATGTAATATGTTGTGTTTGATGTTATTTGTCACTTATTAAATGTGTATGCTAATATGAAGTCTTCCGTTTCCTGGCTATGGGGTGTTAAAAAAAAGTTCAATCACGCTTCACACTCACGCCCAAGAAATCTGGTTTCCTGAGTCCTTCTTTTAGCCACAACTGAGGATCAAGGAACATTTCTTAAAATTCTATTTATTGAGTGCCTAAGGCTAGTAAAGGTGTCAGGAATATAGTAACTGAAGCAGTCATAGCCTCTGCCCTCTGGAGGCTTAAAGTCCAGCAGGGAGAAAGAGACACACAGAACTAATTAAATACAGCATGCCAGATGCAGTCATATGTGCCCATTAGGTGCATCAGAAAATACAGAGGGAAAAGACTCATACTGATCAGGATTTGCGAGATTTTGGCTGGGGTGGGGGGTGGTATCTAAGCGGGCATATGGTGTGGCAGTTCTGGTTTAAAGAGAATAAAGAGGGCCCTCCCTGGTGGCCTAGAAGTTAAATCTCAGCACTATCACCGCTGCAGCCTAAGTTCGATCCCTGGTCAGGGAGCTGACCCACATGGCACAGCAGACCTCTCCTGTCTTTCCCGCTGCTCCCCTCAGCAGTGTATTTCCAGAGATCCACCTGATCTGCTCCCCCCTCTGTCTCTGGTGAATCCTCTCACCCCCACTGCACCTCCGGCCTATACCCCAGTTCTTCTGTGCCAAAAAAATTTTTTTTAAAACATAAAGGGAAGAAAATTAGAGGAATAATCCAACATTCTTTAGATGTAAGAGGATGTCAAAGTGAGTTTCTTACAAATTTGATGTCACTTGAGATGACATCAGAAAATCAAGTTGAATGGGGACTAATCCCCCTGTATGAAGAAAATGGACATATTACACAGCCCCTGCCTTTCCATTACCTGAGCGGATGCAGACAAATCTGGAGTCCTTCTGTCACATCCAGCAGAAGGGAAAAAGTACCCCCATTCAATAAAGGTTACAGGGGAAATGTAGCTTCTTACATGCAGTGTGCTTGATATACCAGTTACATAAAAACAATGTAAAGTTACTGTTGACTTTTAAAAATGTGATTGAACATGCCATGTGATCATTTCCTTAACTTTCCTATGGTGTTCATTTATTCATCTATTTAGGCTTTTGACTTCCTATTTCCAAAGATTATTCCAATATCTTTGATTGGGCATATATTCTCGTGATGATTTCTAATGCTTCTCTATGATTAATCCTGAAAGTTCAAGAACGGGTAAACTTTTCTCTTTGTTTTGCACTTTTGTTGGTCTTCTTTAATTGACACAAATGGCCTTGATTACTTTTTCTATAGATAGTTTGAATTTTCTTATTGATCTCTAGACATTCTCCTATATTTTTGAGAGTTATCGTCATCATATTTGGTGCAATTTTTTTCTACCAGTGGCACGTTTAAGCTCAGATGTTCACCCACCAATTTGGTATTCAATATATTTCTGATACGCATTTTTAAAACCTTTGGCAATTACAAATTCATCAATAATAAACAAATTATTACATTTTTTAATCTTTGAAATAAATTCTTTAATTTTTGTCACAGTTTTATTTCTCTGTGTAGGTGCGCAGGTGCATACACTTAGGTCTTTAATATAGCTTAAATTCATTTTGTGACTTTTTGTAAGTTAGACATCTACCATGTAGTATTTGCTCCCCCAATTTCTTAGACTGAAACACTCCTTTCTACCTCCACTAGTTTCAAACATTTGTTTATCTCATAACTCCAACATTTCTATTTCTGAAATTTTTAGTTTATTCCTTCTATTTGTATATTCTTATGAAGCACCTCGCTTTAATGATTAAAGCTTTATAATTTGGTGTCAGATGACAGAAGTCCATTATTTTATCATCTTTTTCAAAATTACATGACTGTCCACAAGCATTTATCTTCTATTTGAATTTTATAACTTTCTTGTTAATGTCCATAATAATTTCATTGCAATTTGGATTGGGATGACCTGAAATTCTTAGCCAATTTGGGGGAGAAGCAACATCTTTAAAATACACCTTCCCAGTCATGATCACGAAATAATCCTCTATTATATTCAAATATGAATTTGCTAAATGCTAGATTTTTCTATGAAAATCTGTTGTAGTTACCATTAGATTTATTATTTTCAGTTATAACATTTTATGGATTTTTTGTTGCTATTGTTATTTTGAACGAGGCACATTGTCCTGTGCTGGTTGCTGCTAGTGTATTATTTGATTTTGCATATTAATATTTTTTTAAATATATATTTTTATTGTTATTTATGTCTTTTACATTTTGTATTCCCCTTGGGTAGCCCACCACCAATTCACCCGTGATCCATCTCCATGGTCCCCCTTGTTCCTTTCTATTCCATTTTGTGCCCTTTTCCTTCCCTCCCTCCGCCTCCCTCCTCCTCTACTGAAATCTTTATGAACATTAATAGATTGTTAACTAATTATCTCAATTGTTAATAGGTTTCTTTAGACTTTTTAAGGTAGTTATTCTTCTCTTGAAGAAAGTCTTATTTCTTTCCAAATTTAACTCTTCCCTTTTCTCCCTTAACTCATTCATAAGACATCCAGTAAAATGTTGAATAATCACTAGCACTTTTTCCTAACACCAGTACAGGTACTTTGTATATTTGCTGTATTTTTTTGATATTTCCTTCTATCCCTAGTTTATGATTTTTATCATGATATAATATACTTTTAAAAGATTTGGGGCAGTTATTAAAGATAGTTTTACTACTTAACTCCATGAATATAGTAATTATAATAATAGATTTTATTAGGTAGAAATCCCCAAATATATATCTCCAGCCCTGAATTTTCCCTTGGACTCTACACTTGTCATCACCAACAGCTTCTTGCCAACTCCAGGTGCATGAAAATAGACTCCCCAAACTTGGAACTCAGATGGACACTTAGGTTGTTCTTGTATCTTGGTTATTGTGGAAAATGCTATAATGAACAAGTACCCTTTTCTCCTCTCCCCTTTATCTTAATTTTTTTGTGCTCAAAAATTATCAGTGCAGGGAATCCATAAAATTAGGAAAATGAAATAGCAGAAAGTAAAAGAATCACCCATGGTTCTATCAACCACAGATAATCACGGGTCATATTTTACACATGGTATAACTAATATATGAAAATCTTAGGCAAATTTATAAGTTATTTTCTGACTTTTTTATTCTTGGAGAGGACTTTCTAACTCTCAAAAGTAAATAACTAATTTTCCCTAATAAATAATTTTTCAAGAATCACTGAATCATTTCATTAATTGCACTACCCGGGCTATATAAAAAGCAATTGGAGGGACTTAGGCCTATGGCCTCGATACCACCCTTCTCTGAGCTATTTTTGTATCATTCACTTATAAACAATGTGGTTTCACAATATGCTCTAATATCTATTGGTACAAGAGCTTCCTCAATATTTTCCTCTTTTCAACCTATTTTTCTCACTTCACATAATTTTTTCTTCTGGATGAAATATACAAAATATTTTTTTTCAATTTTCCAAAAATTCATTTGGAAGACTGATTGTGATATCTGTATGTTGCAAATATATAAATATTGGGAAGAAATAGAGTTTTTCAATACTATATTCCCCATTGTTAAAATCTTTAATTGTTCTCAATAATTGCTTATTTTTTCATAGACATGCCATATTTTGAAAATGTATTCTTATTCAATATTTTTATTTAATAATAAAAATGCCAATCAGAATCACTATAAGATATCATCTCTCACCTATAGGTATGCCTTACATCAGAAAGATAAGACATAATAAGTGTTCACAAGTGTGTGGAACAAAGAAACCTGGACACTGTTGGTGAAAATGTAAATTGGTGCAGCCACTGTGGATAAGGTAGGAAGTTTCTTTAAAAAATCAAAAATAGACTTACCATAAGGTCCAGCAATTTGACTTCCAGGTATCTCTCCAAAAAATAGGGAAACTCTCTGGGCCTCCTGGTGGCAACGGGTTTAAGTCTCAGCACTATGAAGCTGTCCGCAGCTACTGCAGCACGAGTTCGATCACAGCCAGGGAAATTCCCACATGGTGCAGCAGACCTCTCCTGTCCCGCCCGCTGCCCCCGTCAGCAGTGCATTTCAGTCAGTCCATCTGTTCTGCTCCCCACTCTGTCTCTGGTGAATCCTCTCACCTTCTGCACCTCTAGCTTGCACCCCAGTTCTTGTATACATAAATAAATAAAACTAAAAAAAATGAAAACTCTAATATGGAGAGACGTATCCTCCTCCCACCCCCATGTTTTTTCTTATCCTTTTTTTTTTTTTTTTTTGCATAAAAGCACTGGGGTGTAGACCAGAGGTGCAGGGGGAGGGAGAGAGCATGAGAGGATTCACCAGAGACAGAGACAGAGTGGGGAGCAGAGCAGGTGGTTTTACTGCAATACACTGCTGAGGGGAGCAGTGAGCAAGACCCCTGGCCGGGGATCGAACTCCGGCCTTAGCGGTGATAGTGCTGAGACTTAACCCCCAGGCCACAGGAGGCCCCGTACCCTCCATGTCCTTTGCAACACTAGTCACAACAGCTAAGGTGTGGAAACAGTCGAAGGACCCATGGAAGATGAGTGGATACAAAAGATGTGGTATATACACAATGGAATACTACTCGGCTATAAGTCTATTAAATCTTTCCACTTGTGTGCACACGGATGGAACTTGAGAGTTTTATGCTAAAGGAAATAAGCCAGAAAAAGACAAGGCCTACGTTATTTCACTCACATGGAATATAATGACCAGACCAAACCAAACAAAAACAAATCCTTAGATCATGATGAGAGAACAGTGGTTATCAGAAGGGGAGGGGATGGGGGCAGGCAGGAAGGGGTTAACTGGATCGGAACTTTAATAAGAACTTTAAGGGTGGACATAGTGACACTGTGTGAAGCTGTACTCCTGAAACCGACAGTGTTGTAAATCAATGTTGTCTCCATAAAAATATGAAAAGTTTTTAAATAATCTGCCCATTTTAAACCTTGAGAAAACTGTAGTCTTTTACAAGTGTTTGTGTTTATCTTTCATTTATTTATTTTTAACAATGAGTGTGTTTAGGGTTATGAGTTCTTTCTAAGTCTTGCTTTGGTTGCATCTCCTGAGTTGGAATTTGTAGTGAACTCATTATCTTTATGTTCTAAATGTTCTATAATTTCAGATTATTGGACCTTTTTACATTAGCAGTTTCTCTTCCAAATTAGAAGGTAAATATGGATGGAGTTTTGCTAGAATCTCCACTACTTATTTCCATTAATTTTCATTATTTGCATTATTTTCTTAGCCAAAAGTATCACCACTGCTACAAGTATTTCTAGCAGAAATTCCTCAAATCTATGGCATGCACCTTTAAACTCTCATTTTATTTAGTACTAGTAGAGGGACAGAAGCCAAGACACAAATGCCAAGGTTTCTAAAACTTCCTTGCAGGCAACTTGAACTGTGCCCACTGCTGATCCAACACCCCAAGGAGATAGCTCCTTCTTCAGTTTTCAAAGCAACCCTCACTTCCTTGGGGAGCCCTTTCCTGTTACTCCCTGGGAGCTTCAGTGTTTCCCAATATGTGCTCCCTTGCATCCTGAATATTCCTAAAATTGCTTCCTTCCCCTCCAGAGGGTAAGCTCCACGAGACCCGGTGCAGTCTCTGTCTCATGCCACCACATCATCAGGGCACAACCTGCACGTGGTTCTTACGAGGCTCTCAGACTTTTTTTTATAAAGATTTATTTATTTATGCGCACAAGAACTGTGGTGTAGGCCAGAGGTGTGGGGTGGCGAGAGGATTCACCAGAGACAGAGTGGGGAGCAGAACAAGTGGATTTACTGAGATACACTACTGAGGGGAGCAACGGGTGAGACGGGAAAGGTTTGCTGAGCCATGTGGGAAGCTCCCTGGCCAGGGATCGAACTCATGCTGCAGTGGCTCTGGATAGCTTCATTGTGCTGACACTTAACCCTTTGCGCCACCCAAGGAGGCCCGACTCTCGTATTTGATTCCTGGAGAGCCTCTGCTTCTTGCCTTCTCCTGTCTCATTTCCCTCCATGCAGTTCCGGATACAGGGCAGGTGTCCAGTAAATCCCACATAGCAGAAAAGGACTTGGACTGATTAGTTTTCATTTTTGAGTAACTCTAATTACTAATCTTGTTTCAGGAGTTTGAAAAACTGAGTTTGCATTTCCTTTCCTTTAGAGTATATGATTCACCAGCTGGAAAGGAACCCCCAAAAGTTATTTGACCTCAGAGAGGATCACGTTGTCACTAATTTAAGCATACAAATAATTTTTAAAAAAGAATTCCAGAAAAGTTGATTTCCTTTGTCTCCTTTAGCTCCCCATAATTGTCACAACCAAAGCTTAAAAAGAAAAAGCATGCATTGTACAAAATAGAATGATGTAAATATATATCAATATATTTATATATATAAAGAAAGAGTTCTGCTTATTTCTAAGTTTATTTCTGCTTGTTGCAATGTCAACATTTTGGTCTTCGTTTTCTCCCCAGGTATTTATAGCTATTTCTGTTGTAATTGCTTCTTGACCAAAATTTTGTCTGCCTGACAGGAAGACAGACAGAAAGACAGACAGCATGCCCACCTTTAGATTCAAGGAAATCACTCTTTTCTTTTAGAAATCCAGCAAACTGATCCCACAAACAGAATTCTTTGCAAAGGCCAAGGGATCAAAGGCAGAAACTGTATCACGAAATTGCCTCTTGAAGCTGTATCATCTTTCCCCCAGAACTTGCAAAGGCCAAGTGGGCAATTGGCTACATGGCAGGGAGAACTTCTAGCAGGTTTCTTACCTCCAATTTCACTTCCACAGGTCAGGCTCAAACTTCATCATGCGATCTAAGGAACCGCTTTACAGCTCGGCCACGGGAACTGGCCTGACGTGGTGAGCCAGGCCTGGCTGCCCCCGTCTGAGTTTGCATTAGCAGCTCTGGGGGCAGAGTACTCAGGACGGCAAGTTTCAAAGGGGAAGAAACAGCAGACGGTACCTGGAGTTTAGGACAACGTCTTTTCAGGCAACTCAGCATGGGGCCAATGCATGTCATCGTAAAGAATAAGATCAGGGCCTCCCTGGTGGCACAGCAGTTGGGCGCTGCACTGTGGAGCTGTCAGCAGCGCGCGATGCAGGTTCGACGCCCAGCCCGGGAGAATCCCACATGGTGCGGCAGACCTCTCCTGCCTCGCCCGCTGCTCCCCTCAGCAGTATACTTCTGATCTGCCTGTTCTGCTCCCCACTCTGTCTCTGGTGAACCCTCTCGCCGCCCCACGCCTCTGGCCTGTACCCCAGCTTGTATGTATAAATAAATAAATAAATCTTAAAAAAAAAAAAAGAAGGAGGAGGAGATCAATTTCTTGGAAATAGAATGGGAGGTCCATGCAGGGCCAGAGGTGGCTAGAGCGGAGAGAGGGGGCTGATGAGTCAGAATTTGAGTGAGACAAGAAAGAATGTCCCTGATGTGTGAGGACTGAGCCTTCGTTGTGGTAGCTGTTATTGAGCTGTTTCATTAGATGAGGTCAGCCTCCCTGGCTTACGGGCCTGGTCACCTAAACGTGGTTCTGTCCTGGAGAATCCTGCCCTGGCTGACAGAGGAAGAGACCCTCTGAGTTCCTTCTGACTCAGTTAGTCGAGGATGACTGTGTCCAGGGCGGCCCAGATGATGGCAAGAAAGCGTCATTTCCTTATTACTCACCAAACCATCATTTCTCTGTCACTGTGGGGCTTCAGATGGAAACTCTGAGAGCATGCAGTAGGCATCCATTAGTTGCCCTCCCAGCATCCATTTCTCCCATGTCCTTTCCCAATAGCTTATAATCTCCATTATTTTCCTTAAATTCCCCCATAACCTTTCCAATGGTGTTGAAGCCAAGCCCACCGCAGCTTCCGGGATGAGGCAGATGGCTGGCTGAGATCATCAGGCTAGTCCAGTCCTGACCAGCGTGACGATCAGGCACTGACCTTGGCTCAGCCAATCAGGAGATGGAAGAAAAGCCACCCCAGCAACTGAAGACATTCGAGTCATCTTGTGAGCATGGGGTGAAATCACATCTAGACCAGGCAGAGGAAAAGGAGTGAGGGGCTGGCGCCCCCAGACCAAACCTGAATGAGCTGCCCAGTCTCTGCACATTCGCTAATCAGAAACGTAGTCAACGGGTAAGGCCCCGCCTGGAACTGGCCAGCAACTGCAGCTGCTGTAAGCGGTGAGCATCTTTCTCTGCTGCCGTAGCACCCACACTAAGTCACTCGATGATCCCTGGCCTTTTATTCCAGGGTTGACCAGGAAGCCTCCTCTCCCCTTCAGCGATGTGCTAGCAGATCGACCTGGGGTTCGAGCTCTCCCTGGCGGGGACAGAGACCAGGCCAAGCACCAAAAGATTCCTCCTCCGGGAGAGCGGGGGCCTGGAGATGCAGACCCAGCCTCCCAGGAACCGACCTCGGGCCCCTCCCACCGGCTCATCTGGCCACCAGCAACCCTGTCATTTCCCTGCCACTGGGCTGACTCAGACAAAGGTCCAGTTGAAGAGATTACAGACAGATGCTCTGGCACAAATCGGAGACCCCGTGCAAGGAAAGCAGTCAGGTTTTCTCTTAAGCGACAGCCATCATTTTCCGCAGGCAGGGTAATTACAGGTTTGCCCCTCCGCAGTGCAAGCTATCTGAAGGTAAAACAATGGCGAACAGCATGTGCCTGCCTCTACGGATGGAAGTGAGAGGAGGAAACAGAAGGACTCAATCTCTTTTAATTTATTTTAATAAAGCATGGGTTTTCCAAAAGGCCAAAGGGCCTCATTTGCCACAACGTGGTTGAGCTCTGCCAACAGCTTCCCCAAAGCTCCCCTTTCCCCATAATTCAATCAGATCGCAGATGGAAGCATTCAGCCGGCGTCTTCATTTTCTTGGTCTTTTGAGTCCCGACTCTCTCGCTGCCTTGGATGGAGGGGAAGGCTCACTCCCTCTAACGAGCAGGCGTCCTCATCCTCTCTTCCCTCCACACCCCTGAGCTCCCTTTGAGCTCGCTTCCTCCCAGGGCCTCCCTATCCCTCTGCCCCATCCTGGGCTCTCCAGCAGAAGCGGGGCCTCCATATTTGCCTCTTTCTGCTGCTTTCACCTGGGCCTCCAGCTAAGCAGGCAGTGCCGTGGGGTTGAAGTGCTGGCCTTCTGCCGAGACTCCGGCAGACAGTTGTCACACAGGAGGGTGTAGCAGCCTCACCTTACTGAGGGAGACATTCTCAGGGTGACTGGAAAAGACCACTAATGTCAAGACCATCTCAGCCAGCAATGACCCTTCCAGGCCTGGTTTCTGAGCACATCTACCCCTGGGGCACTGACCACCCCCCAGACCAGCCCTACACTCCCCAGTGGTCCCATTCATACTCCAGACATCTGGAACTTTCTTTCAAAGATTTCCCGTCCTCATCTTTCACCATAGGTTGCCTCCAAATTTCAAAGCCCAGAAAAATCTAATACCCTTATTTGGCTTTTCCTAAAGAGCAGAAATAGCAAGAATTTAGTGGCAGCATTAGCCTCAGGGAGGGGACTGAAGCTCATTTGGAGCAAATGGATGGGATAATTTTTCTACCTGAGGCTGTGGAAAATGAGCTCCCAAGTAAACAAATCTCTTTGCCTCATAGAGGCTAAGACTTTTGCTTATTCCACCTGATCCTGTCCCTCCTTTTCTTCTAAGGGAGTTCTCCCTAAGATTTCTCACTCCTTCCAGATAACCGTGGTGAGAGGGGAAGCTCAGGGGTAAGCATCCACCCTGGGGTGTCTCGGGGCTGAGCTGTCCCCTCCCCCTCTGTGACTCGGAGCCTCCCCCAGGGCGCCTGCTCTTTGGGCTGTGAACACACCTTCCCCGCTCGCTTCCCTCTCATTGCCCAGCCACCCTCTTGCTTGTTCTCCCAAGTCCCCCGCTCCTCGTCTGGGGCTGGGAGCTGACAACTGGGCACTGCATGATGACGTCTCTTGCCGCCAGCGCTGGGTTGTGCTGTGGACTTGAGGAGAGGAGTTGCCCATCTCCCGGGCTTCCTCCAGAGCTGCCCTCCTAGCCTGCCCCCCCCCACCTCTCCTTGGGCACCCTCAGCTCATCCCCCCGAAGATGGGGAGGACTTTCTCTGGCAGGGCCTTGAGCCACTGGAGCCCCTCAGCAGGCTGCCCTGTCAATCTCTCTCCACCCCATGCCCCGGGCCCCACCCTGCCTTGGCTGAGCTGCCCTGAGCTGAGCAGACACCCAGGTTGCTCTCAGCGTCTGCTACGTGGGCCGGAAGTTCCAGCCATAGTGACCCACTTTGAAGAGTGGGAAGAAGGGCCCCATGCTTGAGCGTCTGCGAAGCTGTGAAGGGCTCACGTCACGGCGTAAAGCCGGGTAGGCCTTCTCCGAGCGCCAGAGACCCAGAGGGGCCTATGCGGAGGACGCAGGGCAGCACAGGGAGGCAGCGTGGGAGTGGAGACCCCAGACACTCGGAGTCCTCTGTCCCGCGCGCCTCCCCTTACGCTCAGGCCCACTCGTGCAGGCAGGAAATTGAGTCCATGTGCACTGACTCCTGCAAACCCCACAGCCACATGTTGTTTTCTGGGCCCGTTTAATTGTCCGTGAAACCCCGGAGTCGTCTGTAACACAGAGGGCACCCAGGAGAATCCCGTCACCATCGCTGCCACAGACCACACCCAGCCAGAGCCAGCCACGACCTGGCACCGTGGGTGGGCAGCAGACAGGGCTGGGCAGGACACTGCTGGCATCTCCAGCTGACTGGCTTGTCCTACTGGCCTACTGGTGGCGGGGGAGGGGGCGCAGGCGCCCTTGCTTCTTCCAGACTCTTTCGGGAGACAGTGGGGCTGGAAGTGCTTGGGCTGAGAGCACAAAGACCCGGAGTCACCCCCGTTCTGAGATCTCGGGTGACCTAGCCACGTAATCTTAGCTTCCTCCTCCCGCACACAGACGGGGCTGACCATCCCAGCCTCGTGGACGCCAGCAGCGTGCTGAGAAGAGGACCATGAGGAGCCCTGCTTTCGGCCACACCTGTGAGCGTGAGGGTCCAGGGGTGCCAGGCGTCCCGAGTCCTGCTGGTTGACAAGCAGCATCTGTCACTTGCCACCAGCTCTCACTCATCCATCGCCTTTCTGCTTGCACGTGTTTCCCCTGGATGGCCCTGCCTGTTCTTTAACCACCCAGGGAAGACGCCCACTGAGGAGGACCCCAATTTCCACGGAAAACCAGTGGTGTGCTCAAGACCCTACAGTTCGTGAGGTGTCAGGTTCACCCCCAGAGGCAGGAGCACACCCCTGGCCTGCTCACTCCACCAGGTGCTCTCTGCATGTTGGCACAGCGCCAGGCGGCTGCCACTGGGGCGGTGCTGGCGATGGCATACGCTCCCCATTAGATAAGGTGCCAGCCCAGCCACTCGCGGCTGCAGACCAGGGGCCCAGGCCGCTCCGCTCATCACTCACGAGCAGTCCCTGAGGGTCAACTCGGACCTGACTTTTAAGGAAACGAGTGTCTGCTCCGGCACTGTGGTCCCTCAGCCTGGTGCCAGACAGGCCGCGGGGAACAGCAGGTGGATCGGAGCCGGGCCGACGCAAGGGTCACACATGGCACAGACATGATCGACCAAGAACAGAAATCCAGGTTTGGGCAAAAACTGTGCCTCTACCAAACAGAGAAGCATCACTGAAATACCAGTAAATGCCCGCCGGGCACCCCAAGCCCCAATGTCCACCTGAGGCACAAGGAAACCCTCATTTCTTCTCTAAAGAAAGAGTTGGCAAACTTTTCCTGTGAAGGACCAGACAGTAAATATTTTGGTCTCTGCGGGTCATAAGGTCTCTGTCGAAAGTACTAGAATCTGCATCGTAGCTGGAAATCAGGCAGACAATACATAAAGGAACGAGTGTGGTTGAATTGCAAGAGGATTTTATTTAGGGACATTGAAGCTAAATTTCATATCATTTTCACGTGTCACAAAATATTATTCTTCTTTTCAGTTTTTCAACTAGTTAAAAATTTAAAAACTATTCTCTGAGGGCAGGTTCTGGGAAAGCTGGCTAGATTGGGGGGGGTGCTTGCTTCTACAGTTGGGGTGTCAGGTGTGGAACAAAGATGAGGGCCACTTACCCCCACAAAAGGCATATGGTCCAGGTGAAACTCCACGCAGGGGAGAGGAATAAGGATGAGCTTGAAGAAATCCCTGGAACAACATGAAATTCTCAGTTTGGAGAGCGATTCACCTATATCCTCTCCCACGCTAATTTACAGAGAGAAGTCTATTAATCATTCTGGGTGCAGAAAGGAAATCGCATTCTCAGCATAAACATAAATTATCAACCTAAAACTCAAATTCCTTCAGAGGGATGGGGCAAGCGAAAAGTTTTGAATAGCTCAAACAGAACAAATGGATGAGAGAGATAATGCATCTTTTGAAATACAAACCTGAAAAGATGTTATGCTCAATTACACTGACAAAAGATTTGGGATCCAGCAATATCCTCCGTGGAATTCCGCAGCTAAACAGGAATGCTAAATCACAGACTCTAACTTAAGCAAGAGTAATCTAGCATAAGCCACATTACACGCGCATCCGCTGGGGGTTTGAATCCGCTCTGATGTTTACAAAATGCCTTTCTCCATCTCTGTGAGAAGGGGGTCTGCCAAGCTGCTAAACTGAGCTTCGGGGTGCCTAGGAGAAAGAGGGGGATCGATAGAGATCATGAGGTCTGAGGGGAGAGGGAGAGTCTGACCCTTTGAGGGAGGAGCTTCAGTTCCAAGCAGGGAAGAAAGGGGGAAGGAAAATGGGGAGGAGCAACTGGGGAGAAAGGGAGGCGTGTGGTGGACGTGCTCCTTGTCCCCTGGGCACAGGTAAGGGGAACCGTGACACCTGTTCCCGCCACCCCACTGCCAACCTCTGCCCTTTGTCCTAGAACTGGACCTGAGAAGTCTCCTCCATCTCTGAATCCCTAAAGGGACATGAGAGGCTGCGCTTCATCCTATTTCCCAGCAGAGCACATAGTAGGTATTTGTTTAGCCCCCACCAAGCAAGTGTCCTGATAAAGGTGTGCGTGTGTGTGTGTGTGCATGTGCGTGAGTGTGTGGGAATGTGTGTATGTGTGTGGGAATGTATGCATACGTGTGAGTGTGTGCATGTGTGTGAGTGTGTGCATGTGTGGGAATGTGTGTATGTGTGTGGGAATGTATACATACATGTGAGCGTATGCATGTGTATGTGTGTGGGAATGTATACATGCATGTGAGTGTATGCATGTGTGTGAGTGTGTGCATGTGTGGGAATGTGTGTATGTGTGTGTATGTGTGTGGGAATGTATGCATACATGTGAGTGTGTGCATGTGTGTGTGTGTGAATGTGTGTATGTGTGTGCGCGTGTGTGGGAGTGTATGCATATGTGTGAGTGTGTGCGTGTGTGGGAATGTGTGTATGTGTGTGCATGCGTGTGGGAATGTATGCATACATGGGTGTGTGTGGGAATGTGTGTATGTGTGTGTGTGAATGTATGCATATGTGTGAGTGTGTGCATGTGTGGGAATATGTGTATGTGTGTGCCTACGTGTGGGAATGTATGCATATGTATGTGTGCATGTGTGGGAATGTATGTGTGTGCATGTGTGTGGGAATGTATGCATACGTGTGAGTGTGTGCACGTGTGTGCGTGTGTGCATCAGGTGAGCAGGAGAGGAGAACAGGGAGCAGGAAGCTGGCAATCGAGAGCCGGCGCTGGCACGCGCTCCTGGCAGCAGGCTGAGCTTCTCCGTGAGTCTTTGGCCGCTGCCCTGACAAGTGTGAAAGGCTGACCCTCGGAATTTGTACCTGAGGTATCCTGGGAGGAGACAGATGGGCTAAATGAAAAACAGAAAAACAGGACACGGGAGATGCAGAGGGAGAGCCCTGCTCTCTGCCACCTCCAAGGGCAGAACCGGACTCAGTCGAAGCTGGGGGCTGGTGGGACATTTCCTGAGGAGCCCCCGCTCTTGGGGCTGCCTGTACTATCGGAGCTGGCTGTGCAGGGGTGGGGAGATCGTTCCCTAGAACACGGCCTGTGAAGTAGATAAAAACAAAGGGCTCGTTATTTTCAGCTGGAGCCGTCCTGCAGCCTCCGCATGCCCAGTCCACCGTGAGATCTGAATTTAGTGGGAAATGGAGGCAGGAAGCAGAAGGAGATGCTTGCAATTTATGGCTGGGCTGCTGGAGCTAGATCAGAGTCTGAGACTTGACCTTCAACTGAAATTGAACTTCCTCACTCTGCCCAGCTCCATGCCCAGCAGGCTGTGTGTGGGTATCTGGCTGCTCCACACAGAGTAACGCGCAGCCAGCATCGAGGGCAGTGGTGACCTGCCTTACACCCACAGGGCACAGGAACCTCAGGAACAGGGGGTGCTTCTTCAGGCAGGCTGGGTGTGCCCTCCACACTGTCTGCAGGAGTGGAGTACTCAGGCTTCAGATAATTCCCTGCACCCCACGCACCCCATATACCCATGCACCAGAGATCCAAAAGGGCAGCTGCTTCCTTCTCACACTGAGAACCAGGAATTCGGGGGCAAAGGGAGGGCTCTTCCCAGCAGGCCCTCTGGGGCATCCCAGGAAGCCAGGCTCACTCCTCCCAGGAGAACGTGTTCCCCGGGGTCCCTAGGTGCTGGCACCGAGGACACACGACAGCAGCTCTTCAGCCATCTGCCGAGGAAATACCAGGGTAAATTAAAACGAGAGTGGATTTGTGACTTCTGTCTTTTCCAAAAAGATAGTGTTGGCAGGTTTATGAGAAAACCATTCCCAAACACCTTGAATTTATATGGCACGCTTATTTCAAAAGCTCTTCCACATCTGTTAGCTCTTTGAAGCCCCTGGAGGCAGGTAGGGCAGGAAGGAGAGTGGGTGGGGGACTGAGCCACAGAGAGTTTGGGCAACTTGCCAAGGTCACGTGGTTCCGGGGGAGAGGCTGGAGTGGCACGAGGTACCCCGACCCTTCCTCGGCTCTGGGGCTCCATCCCCTCTCGGCGCTCTGGCTATGGGTGTGCTAAGGCTGGAAGCAAAGCGGCCATTTAAGAGCCGGCGGTCAAGTGTAAGTGGGGCCGGGGAGCGCCCCTTTCCCACCCACACATAGCCCTGCATCCATGTGCCCTGTAAATTAGCCAAGGTTTAGAGGTGAAGGAATCGTGGCTCCTCAAACAGAAACAAACAGAGGCTGATTGACAAGGAGGCCCCTCATAATCAGTGCGGCAGTAAACTATACTAATTATGGTGTCAATTGGTAACATTATAAAGGTTGAAGCTACATAATGAAAAAAGAGCATACACACAGGCAGAGCGAGTTCAGCAAATGTAATTACAGGGTGACATTATTGGCAAATAGTATTTTATGAGGTATTAAGAAGGATGTGGCATAAACATACTCCAAAACTTGCAAGCTCCTCAGTGGTGGGGGAGCCCAGAACTGGCCAAAGACTCCAGCCTCTGCAATTTGGCTAGAGGCGCACTTGAGGGGAGCCCCTGAGGTCTTGTTGGCCTCTCCCAAAGGAGAAGATTTTCCAGAAAGGGGACACTGCTTTCATTTCTAGTTCATTGTAGACCCTTTCCTGAGCTTCTTAACCCTTAGGGTCTGGGGCTGGCCAAGCCAGAACACATCAGAGACATCATCTAGCATCACAGACACCCTCAGTGAGGGCCACAGAGAAGAGAAGCCCCCCCACTCACCATAACAACATTTATCAATGTTCAAGGGACCAAAAGACTCTGTGTCAGACCCTGTTGTACGGGCTCAGGCCAAGGTGTCTGTGGTTGCTGTTTATATTCTATGGGAGACCAAAGAAAATTGATCAAGCAAAGCACTGAGACCATCCCAGATTCAAGATGGTAAGAGGTGCAGAGAAGAAAGTGAAATAAATGAGGAGACAGAACAGTGGTGGCTGCAGCAGAAGCTGGCTGCATGGAAGGCTTTCTGCAGGAGGAAACACGGAGGCTTAAGACCTATAAGAGGAGAGAGGAAATGCTTTCCCAAGGACACCCCAATTTCTTACTGGCAAAGGAAAGGCACATGGGTGCCCTCACATGCAGTCCAGAGTCTTTCTACTACATAGGCTTTGGGACAGAATGGGAAAAGAATGTATCAACTCTTAAGAATATGTGTGGCCATTGCCTTTTGAAGAACCATTAGTGATCATGTAACCAGTCCCCAATACACTGGAGAATTGCACGTCCAAATGACAAAGAAGCTCCCCTCACCCCTTGCCCCGCCCCCAATTCTGGTTGTCTATTGCTGAAGAGCAAACACCAATATGTCATTATCTTTCCCATTTCTAAGCATTGACTAGACACATCTGGCTCACAGTCTTTCCTGGATACAGTGAGAGGATGATGGGGCTGGGCCATCCAAAGGCTCCTTCATGCCCAGTGCCTGGGTTGGAATGGCTGGAAGAGCAGGAGCTGGTTAGTCCTCTCTTCCTGTGGCCCCCACCCCCACCCATGGAGGTTGGAGGTTGGGCTTCCTCCCAGCATGGCAGTCTCAGGATATGCACACTTCCTGGCTTCCTCCGGGGAAGGAAACTGGCTTCCTTCGGGGCAGGCATTATAACAGACCCGGGCAGATGCCGCCAGGTGGTCAAGACCCAGCAATGGAAGGGCCAGAAAATCCTTTCTGCCCATATCTGTTGATCAAGCAAATGGCTCAAGCCACCTAAATCCCAGGGGAGGGCCTTTAGATTTCAGCTTTTAATGGGAGGGGCAGCAAAGGCTCTGTAGCCCTCCCTAACCAGCCACCACACTCCCTCTGCATGGAAATAATCGCTACCAAAGAACTTGCCTTTTGACAAGTTAATCAGTCTATCTGACTCAGATTGTCTTGCTTTCCTCTATTAATCAAATAATTAATTCATGCCTCTTGTGGGCTCACCATGCTTGGTACCATGTTCCTGAGCCATCTCCATTGTACTCTGTCCTGCTTTTCCCTCCAGGGCCTTAGAGTCTAGGCCCACTTGTAACAGGTGAACTGATTTGTAAAAAGTGAAGTGCACCCCTCTACCAGAGGCTGCTCTCAGGAAGCCATCATTCGGGGCGGAGAAAGTACATAGGGAGTGAAACACCCCTTCTCCATAACAGAAGCTTTCCTGATATAAAGGCAAAAAGAAGTTTCTGGATAAAAACAATTACACTATCTTCTGGCCTTATGGGACAGCTGCCGCCATTAATGAGAGTGGTTGTTTTTTTTGTTTTTGTTTTTGTTTTTTGTAAATCTATGTTACTCAGAGGGAAAAAAGGACAAGAGTCATAAGGAACTCTTGTTCAGATGGGGCTGGGGGCAGGGGCTCTATGCCCCGTGAGCTCGTCCATATATAACATACCTATTAACACAGGCTGGCTCTCTCCACGCCACTCCTCTGTCGCCTGAACTTGGGGGCACTTTCTCATTGTGCTGGGAACGAGGGGGCCCCCACAGCCCAGGCTCACTTCTACTCACCGGACTCCTATGCTCAAACCCCACACTCGAGAGATCAGTGGGTATCCTGCCTGACTGTCCAAGTTCAAGGCGTGAGATGCACCCTGGAGCAAGGTGCGCCTCTTTGGGCTGGGAGTGAAGGAATGAGAATTCGGTTCTCTTGCTGGAAGAAGGCAGCCTGGAAGCCGGGCAGGCCAAAACACCGACGAGAAGAAGGGACCGCAGGACAGCGAGTCAGGACAACGAGAAGCAGGCGGGGAGGAGGGGCCGGCTCTCTGGGCGTTACCCAGGAGTAAATGAACTTCACTTGCAAGCAGTCCTGGGAAGGAGGTTCTAGGTCGGAGGTCAGGACCTCGCATCGGACGCTGGTGCAGCTCTTTCTCACTCTGTCCCTGTCACCCGGATGTCCTCTGAGCTTGCGAAGCAACCGGAAACACCCAGAGAACCTTTCAGCGGATGCTTCACCCTGAAAGAAAGCCAGGCAAAGGGAAGCACCGCTGTCACGCGGTCTTATGAAACAACGCCATTAAGTTTAATGCCTTGGTAACAAAGAATGCCACGTTTATTATCACAAATAAATCCGCGGATTTAACACCCATCAGGCTTTAGACTTTATTTTTCCATATAAAATAAATATGGCTAGAGTATAAGATTATGGCTGCACCATTATTTTCTTAAACTATTTAATTTGGGCGCAGTCTAGCTGCCCTGTGCCGAGAACCTGGGCACAGCGGAGAACTGCTCTCTCCTCGGAGAAACTTTGGCCAAGCGCAGTGGCCAACAAGGTGGGCTTCCTGCACAAGTGCTGGATTTCATCACTGTTTAATGAATTGTTGCACTCTTTATAGGATAAACAATAAATTGCACATGATTTATCATATTACCCAATAAATCATGTGACAAATCATTAGGCAGAGTGATAAAATCAAGTGTTTTAGAAATAAGTTAATCTATGATGCCAATGTGTAAACTAAACAGTTGCTTAAAAACCCTATTTACTAATCATTTTTACATAAAGAAAGATTAATGATTATGTAGATTAAATGTGTACTTATTCCTATAAACATCAGACAGCCGCATGCCCTGGTGGCCACCTCTTTTTAGCAAAGGCCCCCCAAAAGCCTCCCTTCCATGGCACGGTTCTGCCGCCTCCCTCCTCCCTGGGTCTGCCTGGGCTGGGAAGGGAGGCTGGAGACGTGAGGGCAAGAGAACGAAATGGTTAAAGCAGAGCGTGTCACCGGAGGGATCCGGTGAAGAGGCTGTTCTCACCGTAAATTCTGTAATACACTAATTAACACTTTCATTAGGGCTTGGAGACAGATCCCGACGCCGCTCGCTTCTCCAGCCTGCATTCGACCCAGCGCTCGTTCTCACTTGTGACAACTATGTTTATAGCTTCTCTGCCCATCGCGCTGGCTGGCACATCGAATTACCCTCAAGAGTACATGGGCATCACGTCACATTTGCGTGCCCAATATCATACGTGACGAGCTGTGGCACCGCCAGGGCCTTTAATGCACATCCCCCAGACGGCCGGCCCCCGGAATGCATAGGCAGATATTAAGCTAAATCTTTCTGGAGTCAAGCTTGTTTCACGTCAGTTACACAAACATATTGGTTCCTTTAAAAGAACAAATGCTTTGTGAGTCAGGAAACCACTCCAGGACCGAAACCGGAGAAATCATTCCACATGTCAAGTCAGCCCTGCCTTCTTCCCAAGGCTTTTTTTTTTTTAGGGGGATTAAGGGACAGACTGGCCTCTAGAATATGAGTTTTGAACCACATTCATTATAAACTCTAGACATTACTAGGCAATGCAAAGGGAGAGCCCCTGCGAGTGTAACTAGGAAGATAATAGGAATATCATTGAAGAGTCATTTTCCTCTCTTGCATGAAAACGCCGCTAATCTTCTCAGATAGTCCCGTTGACTTTGGATTCCCCAGTGCTACAAATCAAACCCTGAGGCTGGTGCTAGCAATGCAGATAGAAGCGAAGCCATCTTAGCCATGCTCTAAAACGCACCTTCTCTTTTGCATGAAGTCCGTGTTAAACTGCTAGCGATAAAGCTAATCACTGTGGTTTGGGAACCACCATTCCTGATGCCTTGCAAAGCGCTCGTTGAGTGATTGGGTGAAGGATGGGAGGTGAGAACGGAGTGAAGGATTGCACCACATTATCATTCTTCGGAAAAGGTCTAAAAAATGGAATGGATAAATTTTACTGACAACTTCACTTTCAATGAACTACCTAGAAAATATTGCTTCCAAGGCAGAAATCCAGGAGTGAGTTTTACACATGGTCTTCAGCCTTTTTCAAGGGGCAGAACATCAGTGTTCAGGGAGGAATAGCATAGGGGTCTCAAGTTCTCTGTACAGCCTGAAATGTGTGGCTTTGTCCCCCACTTTTCCCTCAGGAGCCTCTGGTGCAGAGTGGCTGACAACTCTTAGACTCAGAGGAACCAAACTCAATTGCTAAGATTAAACGGGAAAAAGGTTCAAAGTAAGTTGTAACTCTAATGTCCAGAAAAGATAAAAGCTAAGTGACACCAGACTCCTCATCCTATTTTTCATTCTTCCTCCCCAACCCAGCTCAAAACCACTGACACACATTTCAAGGTACCACCTATATCAGTCAGGATAGGCCAAGTTTTGCTCCAGTAAGATAAAGGATCAAAAATCAGAAACTTCAATTAAAATTGTGTCTCTTCCTTTTGCAGTGTCACCATAGATGACACATAAATAACATAGGGAGATCTCCGAAAAAGGTGTCATCCCAGAGGTGTCATAGCAAAGCAGTCAGCTTTAGTCTGAAGTTGCCCCCTTAGCATTATGTGCTTTCCCAGTCCGCGAGGAAGTGCTCATGCAAAGGCAATTACTAGCCCCAAAAAGCTTTCACTAGAATTGCCATAGCAATGCATTAACCAAAGTAAATCACATGGTCACTTCTAGCTTATAGAATGAAGAAGTTGATCATTCTCCTTATGTCAGAGGAGAAGCAGATTCAGTCATGTCAACTCAGTTCTTCCTTCTGATGGCCCTTTGTTCAGGGATATTGATTGACTTCTATAATATGAGTTTTGAACATTCACTGTATGTACTCTGGACATGACTGGGCGATGTAAGGGGAGAGAAAAGGAGAGCCCCTCCAAGTGTAACTAGAAAGACGATTGGAATATCAGAGAAGACTCATGAGAACTGGAAAACATTCTGGAAAATTCATCTCAAGGCAATTTTGTTGTGCGAAGCTCATAGAGTGTAATAACACGAACCTGGACGGTAGAGCCCAATACATTCCTTGGCTGTGTGACTTAGCCTACTGGGGCCACTAACATATAAGTGTCCATTGGTAACCAAAATGTCATTATGCAGCACATGATTATATTGGTGGATATTCATACTGTTGATCATACAGCCCAGTTCTAGAGCACCCCTCTCGGCAGCCATACCCCCCACCCCCCACCATGTGAAAGCAAAATGTCCTACTAGTAGGACTCACTTCCCAGTATCTGGACTGGCTCCATTCTTAGCATTGAGGCATATATGCTCTGTCAGGGATATAGTAAGAGATGCATTTCTGTGATGCTCAACTCTGCAAAGAAGCAATATACCCTAATAGTCAAGAGTATAGGTTCTGGAGTCAGACAGCCTGCACTTGAATCCCAGCTCTGACACTTATTACCTCGATGGCCTTGGGCGAGTTAATTAACTTCTTGACACCTCAGTTTGCTACTGTGCAATGTGGTGCTGATAATGGTAACTGATTTGCAGGGTTGTTGTGAGAATTAGCTGCATTAATACATGGGAAGCCCTTGGCAGTGAGTGAATGCTATAGAAATATTTTCTATGAGTGTCATCAAGGGACACTCATGACCATTGGCTCTTTTGGTTATTATTATTTATCTGAGGAACAAGCTCATCCTCCGTCTCCTGCCTCTTCTCCCCCATCCCAGACAGGGGCCAACAGTGAAAGAAGTATGTTGGCTTGTTTAAAGGTTGAGGAAAGTCTTTGGAAACTAAATTTGAAGGGAAATTATTTGCCGTCTATATAAATTTGGGAGGATTTTGAAGGAATGTGTCAAAACAATCATGTCTGCCAAATAGTCCATATGTCCCCTATATTTCCCAGCCCCTTTGTAGTTGTGTGGGCCTTCAGACTAGTTGATGCCAATGAGTTGGGAGCAGAAATATCATGGCCACCTTCAGGGTACAGACTTTGCTTGCAGGTAAAAGGTTCTCCAACACTCTTCCTTTCCATCACAAGAATTAAGGAGACACCAATGCTGAGAAAAGGGAAGGCTGAATTGCTGAGTTACCCATAAACGATGATCATCCTGAAGACCCAGAGAGGAACTGCATGTGGTAGATCTTCTGTTGAGGTCATCCCTGATGGTCCAGAATTATTTGTCATTACAGCATATTCTAGCCCAAGCTGACTAATACAAAAGAGTTTTGCTTCTGGAATAAAAGAGCAAAGAACAGAAAAGATGGCCAAGTCAGATGGAGTGGCTGGAAGTATCTTAAGAACAAGAGTAATTCATAAAAAATTCAAGCTGTTTTTCATCATCATGTTCTATTTCTCTTTTTCTGTTTCTATTTTATTCTGTTTTATGTTGTGTAAGTTTTTGCATGGGAACAGCAAGTAAGAGATTGAGCTCTACATTTAACATCAGAAAAATGATAAAGAAACAGCTCCATGTCACAACATGGACTCCTTAGGTAGAAGCTGGAGCTAGAAGACATGATAACAGTACACCTTCTCCAGAGATCTCAGAAAGGACACAGAACACTCTGTAGATCGTGCAGAGCAATATTAGTCAATCTGGTTACATTTTAAGAGATAGGCTGACCTCATGAAAACCCGATTTAGTATGAACAATAATTAATGTCATCTCACATTTACAGGTGACAAACATTTCCAGAAAAATAAACAGGATTCAGAGACAGGAACTTTCCCAGTCACACAGAAAAGAATATAGTGGATCTGAGACTAGGACTCAGATCTTTTGCACATAACACTCTTAGTGTGTGTGTGTGGGGGGGGGGGCGGAGGTTAATCTCAGTAGAATCAAGGTCCACAATGACCTCTTTCCTGCTAAATCCAATGGTGGATTCCAAGTCCGAACCAGATTGGCATATACAGTCTTTGATGTGATTGGTTATTTTCTTTTTGGGGAAACTTTTTCTTCATTGATTTGTACAACACGACATTCTCTTGGTTCTCCTTCCCCTTATCAGTTGCAACTTTTTCAGGCTCCTTTGCTGATTCCTCCTCATTTCTTCAACTGTAATGGAGAAGATGCTTTGGAGTTCAAGCCTTCGGTCCTCTTTTCTTACCTGCATATATTCACTCTGTTGATGAATGCATCTAATTTCATAGCTTTAAACTCCATCTATATGCTGATAAACCCAATAAATACATAACTCCGGCCAGGATCTCTTCCTTGAACTTCAAAATCATATACGCTACCTTCTTCCTGGCATTGCCACCTAGATGTTTAATCGACATTTCATGCATTAATGTTTCCAACTGAGCTACTGATCTTTCTTATTCACCCAACCTATTCTTGCACAGACTTCTAAATCTCAGCCAACTGCAGCTTCAACATCCCTTTACTAGACCCCAAAAGGGGAACGATCCCCAACTATTCTCTCTCTCCACACACCCAGGATTATTCTAGACCATGAATAATAATAGACATTTACATATACCTCTTCTACAATGTTTGTAACAATATTAGAATTGTTATTCATATCCATTTTACCAACAAGAAAATTGAGGCCCAGAGGAGTTAAAGTACTTGTTCAAGATTCAGAGACTAAAGATTCTAAAGGTGAGTGGCCTAATTTCAAATCTTGACCCTTAACTGTCACACTCACTGTGAAGAGCAAACTTAAATTCTTGGTCATTTCTAATGATTTCCTGCACGTGGAATTCAAGTTCCCAGTTTCCTACGGGAACTGTCATCCTCCTGATCTGTTCGTCTATGGCCGCTACAGGGCCTGGCTTAAATGGCTTAATGGAGACTTCCTGCTGGATTCACAGACTTGGTGGTCTTTGGTGGGGGAAGGGAGCTTTTCCATAAGAAAGACCCTAATGGGAAAGCGTCATGGAGTAATCCGATGCCGGTGAGTCACATGAGGCAAGTGTGATGGTGGCTGCAGCATCTCATCACCTTATCTCTACCCAAACCTCTCCCCCTGTGTTCCCATCCCTCCTCTGAGCCTGGCAATACAGGCCAATCTTGGAAATGAGGTGGTTCCGTCATGCTTGGGTCCATGTCTTCCAGTCACCAGGGAGATCAACCGCAGACCTTTCAAACATAACAGGCTGTTCCTCTAACTTGTAAGTTGTGGGAAAAAGAAAAATCCTCCACCCCCTCACTGGCCCAGTCAGCAGCCCTTCCAGCCCAAAGCGGTCTCTCAATCCTTGACATCAGCTGTCAGCATCTCAGGCCGGGGCTTGGGGCTCTGCCGCATGGATGCCTTTGGTTGGTGTCTGCACACAACGTGGCTTGGGCGGGTCACTCTCTGTGAGGCTTGCAAGGAGCTGTTCAAGGAGAGTAAAGAGCCGGCCTCCAGTCAGGCATCCAGCCCGTGTCCAAGTCGAGAAGAAAGCTAAAAGCGTCTCATTCCTACTGCATGTTCTAACCACTAGACTGAGTTCCTGTTGCTTCCCAAAAAAATGATTTGCTTTTAATTAAAATAGGAGCATAAATTATTTTTATCCCTGTATTATTGGGCGGTAAGTAAATTCACAGTAACTCACTGGATTTTTTAAAATCTATTTTAAATATAAACACACTGCCATATTTTCTGTGGGTTTGAAAGCTTATGTTAAGTTTGCAAATAAGTCAACTCCATAAAGATAACATCTTTCTCTAAAAAATGTGTTGCAATCTAAAGGCATGCTATGGAAAATTAACATCTTATTAAGAACATACATGAACATGCCTGTGTTGAAAAGGTCCAGGGCAGACCTAAATTCTCCACTCAGCCCTGAGACCAGATTGACTGATAGGGCAGCCTCGAACCAACTCCCCTGGGGGTGTTCTGGGGCCGCTAGGAGGACTGTTATTTTATTCTGAGTCAAGCCAAACTTTATTTTTGAAACCACCTTGCTGCCCGTCTGACAGGTCCTGTATTCAGAGGCACCTGAATCACTCTGTCCACCCTGAGGAGACGCCATCTCAGGCGCGGCTGTTGGGAGAAGCGTCCACCTGTCGGATCCACCGTGGATCCGGGTAAATCTCTGTCTGAGCGTAATAGCCAGACCTGGGGGGGTCAGGAGGACCGCCCTAGCGAGGAAGACAGCACAGGACTTCTTGGCCATTACCTGGGAAATAAAAGCCCAGGGTCACGCAGACATCACTGTGAGGTGGCAAGAGTCACCTGTGCACAGTTGCCCAGGTGAATCCCCTCTGCGGTCCTGCCCCCTAAAGTGAGGTTTATTCACACCCAGGCCCCCTCTTGCGCCTCAGGGACAAATGTTTTCAGCACTTTTCCTGGGCCTGAGCGCTCGAGGGGCTCAACTGATGCCACTCCCCACCCCGGCCTGGCTGGACCCTGATTCTCTCCTCCCCTCCCCTGGACCACTGGTCTTAAGAAATCTCACCAAAATAAAAAGGCTTCTGTAAATACGGAAAGGGAAAAGCTGTCAAAACCTGCATGAGTTGTTTAAACACCATGAATAAGAACAAGCAACAATAGGCACATCAATGAAGATGTGTCTCCTTCAGACTTGGCCAGGTGCCACCCTACGCGGAGGGCCCAGAAAGCCGCTCCGTGAGGCAAGCGGGAGTCGGCTCCCCCGCCCCTCTGCGACACCCCTCCCCAGGAAAACATTTTTGACAAGCAACTCATCTAGAGCCATTTCCCACAGCTTTCCTTTCATTTGCATTCTCATTAGAATAATGTGATTTCGCAAAGTGGGAATGTGTAAAGTCCCCACCACGCTGAAACGCTGAACCCCCGATTCCAGGTGCTGGTCTGCCTGCTGGGGCGCAGGGCAGGCCAGAGTGGCCCGGCCGGGCGGGCGGGCACTGGGGCGCGCAGCGCTGGTCACATGCGGGGAGCAGGACAGCGATTTCACAACCCAGCGATCCCGACCTTTTCTGAACATCTTCAGAATTGACCAAAACCAGAAAGGAAGTTTCCAACTGAAAGAAGTGCTTTATTTTATTTTTTTTCCCCCCTCAAGTGGGTCCTGCCATTACAAAAGAGGAAAGCAAAGTGGTTCCAGGGAGAACAGGGAAAGCATGCATTTTGCTTTGTTTCCTTGAAGATGCTTGCCCCGATTTAAAATTGCCACATGCCAACTTTTAAAAGTGCTATAATGGAATCAATTTCTCTAAGTCATTCCAGGGCATGACTTAGCAAATAGCGCTGAGGGTCCCCGCTGCTTTGACGGTTGTTTTTAATGTACATTTACTGAATGCTACCCTGTAAATATTTTTGGGT
>PVIJ01001365.1:187500-204111 GCA_004024925.1 Scalopus aquaticus
TGAAAACGGAACGGCTGGGCTCTCCACCCAGATTCCGCCACCCCAGCCCACAGGCCTCCTTTGACTCAGAAGGAACAGGCCAACGCTTTGTTTTCCTCACTTCCGAGGCTTGTGAACCAATGAAGTACCCAGGACACCGCCGAACACTTGGTGTCTAGCAGCAAAGGGAAGCGGCCAGCAAGGGGCAGGGAGCAGCCGCCAGGTGTGTGTTCTTGAGATCTCTGAAACTGGCGCACTGGGCCCCCCGGCCAGGCCTGGTCTCTAACTGTGCCTGCAGCACTGGGGGTTCCAAGCTTCACAGTGAGTTTTCAAACAAACAGCCGGTACAACAAATGGCGGTACCCAGAAGATAAACAGCACTCCATGTTTCAAAGGCATCTTGACTGCTAATTTGAAGTGGAAGAAAGAGGTGTCATAATGAGACAGCTTCTCCTGCTTCAGCTTGGATAGTGCACCTGCCTTCCCTCGAGTTAGGATCAGCTCGACACACAGCAGAGCCGGCGCTCCACGCTGGGGGCCGGGCTCGGCCAAATCTGCTTTCCTCTGGAGCCCAGAGGCAGCACGTGGTGTGACCCCCGGACTGAGTCCTAGCCTCACCTGCACAATGCAGTCTCCAGGGAAACTTTGCAAAATGTCTATGAGCCCAGACATCAAAAATTCTGGTTTAATTGATCTGGGGTAGCAGCGGACATGGGGGGATTCACAAAGCCCCTGGGATTCTCATGCATTGGCAGAAGTGGGAATGACGTTCTTAGATCCGTTCTCAAACTTTGTGATATCAGAACATGAAGAAAGCAAACGTGACGGTTATTGAGGACCGTCCCTGCTTACTTTGGGTGGCTCGTTAGAGGCGAACACTGGGAAAATTTTTAAGTATTCACTGAATGGTCTATTCTAACAGAATGGCAAGCCCATGATATATTAACATATCCTAAATGTTTCATAAAAATACTCAATATATTCACAAATTGAATGACAAGAGTGGAATTGCACATTTTTGCAAACCTCTTTTGTGACTGACAGTAACGGACAACTGGATTCCCATAACTGCTTCCACATTCAGCACGTTGTTTAGTTCAAGTTTGAGGAAACTCTGAACTTGCACAGGCACATAGCTGGGGAAAGGAAGTATGTGTTCCTATAGCCTTTTTAGAGAACTGTGGCTAGTCTTCTTTGCTACTACAGCAAGATGCAATCGGTGGTAAGTTCTTAAAGGGTGGTTGCAATGTGGAATGTGGAAACACATGGACTTTTTGCATCTGCTACATTAAAATCCATTAGAGGGCCTCCCTGAGAGCTTCGGGAGGCCTCAACGCTATCACCACTACAGCCTGAGTTCGATCCCCGGCCAGGGAGCTTCCCACATGGTGCAGCAGACCTCTCCTGTCTTGCCCGCTGCTCCCCTCAGCAGTGTATTTCAGTAGATCCGCCTGTTCTGCTCTCCACTCTGTCTGTGGTGAATCCTCTCACCACCACCCCCGCCCCTGCACCTCTGGCCTGTACCCCAGTTTTTCTATGCATAAAATAAATAAAAATAAATCTTTAAAAAAATCCATTGGGTTATGTTGGTAGTTGAAGACATTGTTTATTTACCGTTCCATAATTTCGTAACAACAAGCATTGGCCACTTGAAATGCATCAGTTCATCGAGATACGCAGATATTCAATGTTGATGTGATTCATGGTACAATCCTAAAAGAAAAAATTCCATTCATTTGTGTCTCTTTAAGTATTGGAAAGCTGTCAAACTCACAGTGGCTGATGTAAGTTTTTCAAAATTCTTGAAAGCTTGAATTTTATCATTGGCAACAAATACTGTCAGTTATTTTCCTGGAAGTGACAGGATTCATTTGTTCATTTTCCAGAAAATGCCTGCCAATAGTCAAGTTTGAATAACCATAGTTCGTCTATCAGTTGTTCTTTCAGTAAAGATGGCGCTTGCCGAGGGGAGCCAGGCCCACCTCACAGGTTACAAGCCAGCCAGGTGCTCCTCTCTGAGCAAATGGTTGACCTCTAGGGGGGTGGACTAGCTCCCGGGTGCCGTGGCTTTGCTCTGGCAGAATATTTCAAGGCCTGTGCTACAGGACAGAAATTTCATAAAATTATTAACTTTGGCTGCTTCATGCAGGACAGTCTTTATTTTTTTTTAATTGGGAAACTTTTAAATAAGGGCGGATGGGTGCATGTAGTTTTAATTGTGGGAAATATACATAACATAAAATTGGCCTGCTTCACCATTTTTAAGAAGCTTAAGTATTTTCTCATGTTATATGGCCACCTCCACCCTGCCTCCCCGGAACTCTTTTCAACTTGCAAAACTGAAACTCTGTGCCCAGAAAGCTCCTCCACCCCTCCTCCCTGCCCTCAGCCCCTGGCAAACGGTTCTACTTTGTCTGTAGGAATCGACTCGTATGCATGCTTTGTGTAATTGGAATCATACAGTATTTGTCTTTCTGTGACTGGCTTATTGCACTTAACATAATATCCTCAAGGTTCATCCTGTTTGTGGGGTGTGGCAGCCTGAGCCCACCCCCTGGCAGGTGTGCCCCACCTGAAGTACATTCATAAGCATGCCTTTTGCTCCTGCACCCGCCTGGCACTCAGGAATACAGGGGCTGTTTGGTGCCACCCCCTCTATTCATGCCAAGGTGCCCTCAGCCTTGCCCACCTTTGGCACTGAGTGAAAAGGCAAATGATACCTGAAAATTATTAGGGAAAGAATTTTGGCCTTTAGACCACCTGAAAGGGTCTCCTCAAATTTCCGTGTGTGCTTGCGGACTTGGACGTGAGCTGGAGACATTTTGGTGAAATAGAAAATGTCCAAAAAAGGAAAAGAAAGACAAAAAGGGAACTGCTGTTCAAGCCCTGGAGTCCAGAGACAGCAACCATCGGGTACACGCCTGCATATTTTCTTCTGTTTTCTGATAAAAGTCATCTTCCCGAGCTGTCTTACTTTAGGGCTCAAAGCCACTTTGCTGGACAGATATTTTCATTCTCCCTCCAGGATCCTTCCCAAACAGTTTCATTCAGGACTCTAACCAGCATTTTGAAATGTGAACTGAATTAATTCTACAGAAATATCTGTTCTTTGGTTGAACAACCAACCATGGGGAGAAGAATCTGACTCTGTGAAGGGCTTGTTTTTAAAATGTGGGTAATGGTGGGCTCTCGTGGACTGGGCAAGGGGATTGCGTGAATCATTTTGACTCAGGGGCCCTCAGGGTTCGGCACAGAGTAAGAGCACACCACGGGGTCTTTTAATCAGTGCTGACATTAATAATAACAATAATGATGGTGCTTATGATTATCCACTTGATGTCAGCCATCGACCATCATCTCGAGCTGATGTAAGTAAGAGGCTGGCTCAACGGTCCCCACTTCTCAGATGGGAAAATGGAGGGGCACTGGCCCCCAGCGTTGTCTGGGGCTGCAGGAAGGACGGGGCGCGGGTGGAGAACCCAGACCCAGCACTGCTAGCTGGCTCCCGGTGTCTGCCCTCCCTGCCACACTCACTGCACAGTCTATTTAACATCTCTCCTTTAAAAGGACTCACTTAAAAAAAAATAGTTCTTAAAAGGAAACTTAGAAGACCACCATAAAAGAAAAACGAGCGTCACTTGCCGCAGAGAGACTGTAGTAACAAAATTAATATAGAGCTATTTAATCAGAGATGTTCTCCCCATCGCTTCAAATCATCTTATGGCCACCCAACGGCAGTGCTCCCTTTGGGCTTCTGCTTCCAGGGGGCCTTGGAGGCTGAAGGTGCTGTAAGGCGATTCTGGAAACATCTGCTGTCGCGGCAACAGCTGAGGGCTATTCCACGTCAGCTACACAACTCAGGATGTGATGCCATTTGTGTTCCTGCAATCTAAATCCTTCTCGATCCAAACCTCCAGGACACACGCAAATATTTACAGGTGTCAGGCGCAGACCTGGCAGAGGCCTGCAGCGCACAGTGCGGGGTGTGCTCCCGCGGGACTGACCCACAGAACAAGGGCTGGGGTGCAGAGGAGATAATGGGGTGCGGCCCAGAAGCCAAGAGGAAGTCTGGGGGTCTCCAGGGTGCTCAGGAAGGGTGGGGGTGCTCCCAGGCGGGGCTCCAGAGCTGAGTGTCTGCAGACCCTCCTGCGCCATTAGCTGTTGCTGAGGGCCAGCCACGCCCCCCCCAGCACCCCCCCAGCACGAGCTGGTCCAGAAATTGATTGAACTTAGCATCACAGGCTGAGCGCCCTGAACTCAGACAGCAACCACCAGCCCAGATAGTGCCATAAAGGAGCAGGGGGCTCATCGATTTGAGGGGCTCCGTGCAGGTAGAGGACTGATTTTGACAGGAGTAAGATGAGACGGTGACTAAGGCGGGGTTATCAACCACACCTGCTCCTACAGCAGCCCTACAGAAAACACTTAATTCTCACAAAACAGTAAGCAGATGTCGCCCTCTTAATAAAACACCAATCTTTAAAACACATCATTTCAGCCAAATGCCATGGCTCTCCCTAATAAACATGGACGCCGTGTGGCTGACCGGATTAATTAATACCCACAGGTTCCTGACCTTTTCCTGGGCACGTGGACAAGACAGATGACCTGCCCATGCGCCTCCTTCCGTGATGTATGTGTGTCCTTCTCATGAACATACGTGGGACGAGAAGCCAGTCCCCGGCTGGGTCGTCCGTTTGTTCCAGAAGGAAATAAACATAAACATTAAAATATAGCCTGCCCTCCCTTGACCTCCTCATTCATACCAGATCCTTACAAGAAAGTCAGCATTTGCCCCACCAACCGAGGAAATGTCGCTGTCTTCTGCTAAAGAGTGATGCTTCGGTTTTTGTGTGTGTGTGTTTGTTATTTTTCTAAAGCAATAACTCCTGCTCCCCTGCTCAGGAAAATATTCATGGTGAGCACTTTCTCTTAATTTATTGGGGAACAGTATCATTTTAGCCAGGATCTGGGCTACAGACTCCGCCTCTCTCTGCCTCTGCTCATGTAAGAGTAGTGGCACCGTCACATGGGCTCTTTGGAGAGGCCTCCACGAGTGGATGATCAGAAGAAGCCTCAGACTGAGAATGAAAAACTCGGGGTCTCTCTGGTTCCCCTGGACCCCACCCCCATCTCCAGAGTCACTTCCGTATACTCTGGACCTTTACCAACAGCAGTCCTAGTCCTGCTGTCTTCTAATTCATACTAAAGTATGAAGGGCCACCTCGAGCATAATAGAGAGTGGGGCAGGGAGGGCACATGGATGGAAGCAGGCACCTCTCTCCATTATATTAGATTGCATCCATGCTCAGTCTCACAGCCTGGGGCCACCGAGGGGGAGAAAATGATCATTTGTACCACTCAGAAACATAATAGGAAACGAAACTTGAGAATACATGAAATCAGCTATCGAAACTATAAAACATACATCCTGGAACTATTTGACCCGAGGCCAGCATAACACTGCAATTGCTTGTAGTCAAGGTAGAAAATAAAAATAGGAAAAAATATGAACATCACCTTGTGGAAAAGCCCTCCCTCCTCGGGTCAGCATAAGACAGGGGTCAAAGTGCAGGAACTGGAGCCCAGTACAAGTCCTGGCTCTACCACGAACCCACCTGATTGGTCAACGAAGCTCAACTTGTTTGTGCCTTAGTTTCCTCGCCTCTAAGTGATGAGAGCACACAGCACAGAGGCTGCAGGGAGGACCATAGAAGCTGAGACTTAACTACAATATCCTCTCTCGCTTTAAACATACAGTAACCTTTAGTTGCTTACATTTCTATACCATGGATTCCTGTGAAACTATTCTTTTTTAGCTGAGAACTAAAACTTTCAAAAGACACATGTACCTTCGTGGGGCAGGAGAAGTCTTCCTTTCAACTACCACCTCCCGACCCAGCCTCCCTCTTTTCCACCTGCTCACCTAAGGAGCCACTTTGCTACTCCCTTCCTGGAGAGGAGGGTGAAGGGAGAGAGGGGAACTGGGAGAATTAGTTTCATCTCCTGTGTCCTCACCCTTCCAACCTGAGAGCTCAGACAGGAAGCGTGGCCCTCTAAGAACACCTTCCTCCTCTCATCCATCTGCTGTCTGGAAGAAGGTAACAGGTCTATGCAAACACACGGTCCTAGAACCTGACATTCTAAATCTTCTGGCTCCAGGGTGACAAGCAGGACAACTTGAGTAAGAGTAAGGAATGAATGCTCTGTGTCAGGAACAGTCCCCCAGGTGATGACTCTCATAATCTTCCTGGCCCAGGACACTGAGGAATGGATCTGATGATCACAAAGACAAACACTGCTAGGCCCTCTTATGCCTGGGTTAGCTCCCCCACACTCAGTCTTGCCTGTCCACCACACAACTACTCATCTCTCCCACTTCTCTCCACAGAGACTTCCAGGAGTCAAGTGGTCATTTCTAGTCTAACAAGTGCCCAGGGAAGAACAACCATACAAATATCACATCGTCATGTTCAAGGAATTCTGGAAAAGGACCATGCCTTATGCAAACATCCAACATTATTTTGCTCTGGCTACCAGGGAGCTCAAAAAAAAAATCTGCAACTAGAGTGAAATAATTAAACCATTTGCTCTATTTGTTTATTCCTTCTATGTGTAAGCATGGTTTTTAAAGCATCACTGAAGTGTTCTATTAAATATGTGGACTGGTCAAAAGTCAATGGGCAAAGGTGAGAAAATTCCAGAACTGCATTCTAAAAAGCATGATACAAGAGCACAGTCTTAGAAAACACTAGGGTTCAGACTAGGGGCTCAAGAGACTGACGTTTGAATGAATCTCTGCAAACTGCCCTTCAGGACAAGTTGGAGGAATAATGGGGGGAAAGGAGCAGGGGTGGGGGGGATCAGGACTCCAAACACCAGGTTCTAGAAATTTTGCACCCTTTGGTAGCTATGTGATCTGTGCCTCGGTTACCTGATCTTTGAGAGGGATCTACTGGGAATAATGTGGTCGGCACTGCCAGGGCGCCCGATGCTCCAGGTTTGTCGCAGGCTTCGTACAAAACAAGGATGCTAATGTCCTTTGAATGCCATAAGCCACAACTTCCATCCAGGACAACATCGCAAAGTCTGCACCTTCCACAATACCTGGAGGTCCACCTTGTTAAGATAATTAGGGGAATTCTTTTTTTTTTTTAAAGATTTATTGGTGGTGGGCTACCCAAGGGGAATGCAAAATGTGAAAGACATAAATAACAATAAATATATATATTATATAAAGAAAACAAAAAAACAAACAAAAAAAAGATTTATTTTATTTATCTATGCATATAAGAGCGGGGGTGTAGGCCAGAGGTGTTTGTGGCGGGGGGAGCGGTGAGAGGACTCACCACTGACAGAGTGGGGAACAGAACAGGCGGATCTACTGAAGTACACTGCTGAGAGGAGCAGTGGGCTAGACAAGCAGAGGTCTGCTGCGCCACGTGGGAAGCTCCCTGCCAGGGATCAAACTCGTGCTGCAGCGGCTGGCTATAGCTTCATTGTGCTGAGACTTAACCCCTCCGCTGCCAGGGAGGCCCAATTAGGGGAATTCTTAAATGACATCATGTAAGTTGTCTCCCCTCTCAAGTTTTTCTCTCCTCACTCCTGAAGCAAAGAATAAAACCACCCATGTCCCCAAGTGGGTGGTTGTCCAAAATTGATGGCCACTCGCTCTGCCTGTCCTTCACAGTTAGTCCCCATGGCCACTGTGTGAAGTAAGCATGATTATCAATCCCACTTTAGAGGCCAGGAAACTGAGGCACAGAAAACTTAATAAATAACCAAAACTCACACAGCAATCCATTCCTAGGCAGTCTGTCCGGGAGCCACATTTTTAACTGTACATCTTGTGCTGTGAGAGAGGGAATGGGAAACGCCAACAGGTAAGAAGGTTTTGAGAGCCAAGGAAATTCTCCTGTGTCCCCAGGTGGTGGCAAGACCCAGGGGAGATGGTGCTGGTGACCCCATCAGGGCCATGGTCCCCAGATACCAAGGCTCTCTCTACATTTCCTGCTTCCCTCAGACTGAAGGAAAGAGGCTTTTGATGGGGTCTCTTTACTTTTTAGCTCTTAATCCGAGTTTTGGCCTGTTGCGCCGGCTCTTAGCATCACTACACTTTTCAGCATGAATATTATGCTTCATATGTATACCTGAAAAAGGGAAGTCACAGCTTCCTCTAGGCCGAAGCAGCAGAAACGCTGAGTACCGAGGTGCCTTCTGCACCTAAGTCACTAACATTTCTAGCTCCTTCAGGAAATAGAGATACTGATGTTTTCTCCCTGAACTTTCACACTTTGACACCTATGCCTTCCAGGCCACAGACAATTTTCCAAACAAAGAAGGGGGCCCAGAGAAACCACCCGCCTCTGCTGTGAATTAATGAATCACTATGTGATCGGTTAGTTAGTATCATTCTCTGAATTCTGTGAGGCTGAGACTCAGACCAGACTGGACAATGCTGGAACAGAGTAGGTTTTCTAGAAACATCTACAGCCATGATGCATGAGTGAAATAATGAATAGGTGTGTATTAGTCGTTACACACCCACACACATGCGCGCACACACACCCCCACAGAGACCGAGGAGGCCCCACCAGCAGCCTCAGACCACAAACATCCCCCCAAGAGGGCTCCACTGAGGATTGGGGGCCTCTTGCTCTCCAGATGTCCTGGTGAGAGTGAGAGCTGCAGGTGAGTCTCAGACAGGGAGGGGCAAAGCTTTTCAGACCATGCTTCAAGTCCTGCCTGAAGCCCCCGCCGGTGGCCTCCGGGTGTCTCTGAAGCCCTGGGTGCCCCCCCCTCCACTGGGAAGGGACCCAATGGCTCAGACTTCCCGCTTCGTCGATGCCATCTTTTTCCTCATCTGCATATACAGATTTCACCATGGAGTTGGCAATTTCTCCACCTCTCTGAAACCTACAGGAGCTTCACTTAACGAAAGGCAGGATTTTCACTCACATTCACCGAGGGGAGGAGGGCCTCGCCCACATGTGTCTTTTGCACTGGAATTCCTGCCTCATCCTCATCTCCCATCAGGCCTCAGGGCCTGTTCTCAAAGATGTGATTTCTTCCTTCTCTACCACCTCTGGCAAGAGGAACCTCATGGGTGGAGGGGGACCGAAGAGCCTGCCCACCAGCCCTGCAGCCAGAGCAGCCCCGCCCTGGCACCAGCCCCTCTGCTTCCGCCTCCCGGTCGATTCGCCTGTTGCTCCCTTCACACCAGGAACCCCCGGCAGCCCTCACACTCGGCGCTGGATGCTCCAGTACGGGACGGCCAAGTTTATATGCTGTCAGGCACTTTACATCCCCCATAACTCTGCCGCCCAAGCCCTCCCGTGCATGTGTTTAATTTTTACAATCAAGAAGATGAATGGGGAGAGTGACAACCTAGACACCCCGGGGGGCGGGCTCTGGTCCTGCCTCGGCAGAACCTGGGCATGAATTCCATCAGTGACCCGGGGCCGTATTTTACACACGACACCCCAGTGGTTTTCAGATCTCCTTAAACTTTTGATGACTGAGATAAAGGAGAAGGAGGCCGCTGTGTAAAGATGGAGGCGCCGCGGGAAGCACGGCCAGGCCCTCTCTGCGCGGAGCTCACGGCTACGTTACCGGTCACGTGGGTTTTGCGCCGGCTCCCTCCCGCTCCCTTTGCACATGAGGTTCCTCTTGCCAGAGGTGCCCTCCAGCACCCACCCGCTGGGAAAACCCAACTTGAGTCCTCATTGTCCCAAGACACGCCCTATGATGATGGCGACGAGGACCAAGATGGCAAGGAGAACAAAGGAAAATGTTAAGTAAACATAAAGGCTTTTTGAAAATGTTTTTTATCGATCATGACTCACACTAATAAAAGCAATGCCCTCGTGATGCAAATGCAGCTCTAAGCCGAGTTCCCTGGACGTCGCCTCCACCGGGATGGCAGGCAGAGCCCTCCTGCAGAACAGTCTGTGGCCCCTGCAGCAGAGCAACTGTCTAAAACCGCGTCTGTGGACCCTCCCCCACTTCAAACAATGTCTCCCCATCGCCCAGAGTATGCGCCCCACCTCCCCCACCCACTCATGAAACAGCAGCAGCATAAGAGTAATGGCGGCCGGTGTCCAGTGCTGCAAACCAAGTTCGGTATCTACAGGGGACACGCCCTGCCTCCCCCGCCCCCCATCGGCTCAATTTGGCCGTGATTTTCATTACACTCACTCCACAGAGGCCCAGGGAGGTGGAGTCTGCCCCGGGCCATGCTGCTAGCCAGTCCTGTCCCCCTAGAGGTCATCCTGCAGGGCTGCCCTAGAGTCCGGCCCCAGCCACCTGCTAGAAGAGGCTTCCAGGCTAACCCTCATGGCAGGAGCTCAGTTGTGCTCTGGGGCTGCTTGTCCACCTCCCGTACTGAATTGCCTTGAAGACAGATGCACCCTCCAATCCACTGTTGGACCCTCAGGACCCAAACACGACATGTGGGAGACACCAGGGAATGGTTTAGGACGGGCCCTGTTGGTCGTGAGCCACCAGGGAGGTCTCCTTTAGCTCAGTGGGCTGGGGGAGTCTCTCCTGGGCCTGGGAGCTGCCGGGCTGGGACTCACCATCAGGCGGGAGCGCCACTGAGCTCTCCCCTCTCCTCCCCTCTTCAAGTGTTTTGTTTAAACACATAATCAGGATGTTTCTGCCTGGAGACATTACTTAGGGACCAGTGGCTCCTCAAAGTCCTTTGGTAAATTTTAACCCTGAGTCTACAAAGTCATAGCCCCACTTGAACTCGCAGGGACCTGCTGTACCAAATGATAAGCATTTTATTCACACATGAGGTGAGGAGGCAGGAGGGGTCCCCCAGATTAAATGAGCTTCCCTGGAGGACCCAGGACTCCTGTGAAGAGAGTGCGGACCCAGAACGGAAGCTGGGCCGATCTTAATCAATACCATCCAGCCTAATTCAATTCATTTGCCTTGCATTGAATATGATCTTACTATACTAGGAGACATCAGCTTCCATTAGAGGCCAGGAAATCATCTTTGAAAAGAGGCAAAATGGTATCAAATGCATAATTTGAAAAAACATTGTTTTCAACATCTTTCCACTTCATTTAGCATTTTGAGGAATTGAGGCTATATCTTGTAGCTATCAAACTGAATTAATCACCTTGAGACCTGATAGAAGATAACTAGAACTCTAATTTCAGTCTGCTTTTATTCTTGGAAGATGGCCTTTTAAGTTGGAATATGGGAATTAGTGTAAAATGCCTCGCACTGCTCATAAACTAGCAGAGCACTAATTTTCAATAGACTACATCCAAAGTATTGAATCTGCTCGCCACTCCCCACCTGTGATTAAGCACTTAGCATGCAGCTAATCCGCATGGAGAAGTAAATGCATGTGGATTTCAAAGAGTTGTTAAAAAAAAAAAGGTAAACCAGTGACCATTTTAAATCAACTCGATGTTGGCATAACATTTTGCACACACGTGAGTGCAAATATTAAATTAAATATTTAATATTTAATATAAAATTAAAACTAAATTCGCTGGCTTTTTTTGCTACCTGCTTATTGTAGTGCCTAGAAAATTTAGAATCCCCTCTGTGGTGCACTGCTTTTCTGCTGCACAAGGTTGGTATATACAATTAAATATTATGGGGCCATTGAATAATATTTGCCACGAGTTTTTAAATGAACTGGGGAAACACGTGGGATGTCGTTTTAAGTACAAAAAGCAATAAAAATGTATATAAAGCAAAATTAAAACCACATAAAATATACATATATGTTTACACATGCATACCCAGAAAATGGACCAGAGAACTAGAACGTTCTCAGTGGAGTGGTGTGATGACAGTGTGAGTAGCATCATCTCTGAGTATTTCTAAATGTTCCTCAAAGAGTTTTTCATTACGTTTATGATCAAAGCATACTAAATGTTACTAAAAAAGAAAATTATTCTCCGTAACAATTAGTATTGCTATATGGAGCATCTTGCCTGGCATTTGCTGAAGTAAATAATTTACAAACAGATTTTGTCCTTAGTTAGCCCTCAGTGGCCTCTCATTTGGAACCACACTATTTCCAGGGATGGGCTCATCCTCAGGACAGCCCATGGTTTAGCTCTATAATGAAATATTATCTCCAAATGAGCGTTTACTCAGCAACAGGCGATGATCAAGTATAAAAAAATAGATGGTCACTAAAGAATGTTACACTTGGAAGAGAAAGTTCATTGCTGAAGTTTATTCATCCAGAATTCATTTCTAGTGCCTTGTTGTCTGAATAAAAGAGAAGAACAAAGAGCCCCAGGAAAATAACCCATTTGGAGAAAGTGGATTCTCTAACCTAGAAAAGCATTAATAACAGAATGCCCCTGGCTTGGGTTTTTGTCAAATTATTTGACCCTCTCAGGTAGTCACCTGGCAATGATGTCCCTCTGGAATCCCTGAATTACAATGTCCCACCCACCCACCCATCCATCCATCCATCTATCCATCTATCCACCCATCCATACATATATCCATCCACACATACATACATCTATCTATCCACTTACTCATCCACCCATCCATCCTTCCATCCACTTATTCATCCATCCATCCACTCACCCATCATTCCATCGACCCACTCACCCATCCATCCATCCATCATCATCCCATCGTACTTTCATGGAGAGTTGACTTTGGTTAAGTAAACAAAAACAGACAAAACTTTGTTCTTAGGGAACCACCCATTTTCTAGTGGAAAAGCCTCACAGTAAACAAGTAAAAACACCATTATAATGATTTCAGAAACCTACCAATGCTTTGAGGAAAATGGTGCAATGGGAAAGGAAACAAGTAGAACAGGACTACTTTACCTTGATTCTAAGGAGAAGTGAGATGTGAGCAGACACCTGACTGCAAGAATGTGATGGCCATGGTTACACCCGGGAGAAAGTAATTCAGGCACAGTGAGGGGCAAGTGCAAATGTCCTGCGGCAGGACATTTTAAAGAATAGAAAGTAGTCCAGTGTGGCCAGTGGGCAAGAGATGAGACCAGAGAAGTGGGTCAGGCCAGTTTCCATAGACCCTGTAGGCAATAAGGAATTTGGACTTTGTTCTTATTTCAATGCAAAGGCATTGGAGGGGCTTAAGTGGGGGCACTGGTGTGCTCTGATGTCATATTTAAATGTCACTCTGGCTCCCGCATGAATAAGGGGCTGTAAAGGGGTTACGATGAAGCGGGGAAAGCTTTGGGGGCTCCTGTGGCAATTCAGGTGAGAGACAGGACAGTCTGGGTGGCTCATCACTCCAGAACATTCCTCAGGGTCCCCCTCAGCGCACACACAGTTGTGTGGTGAAAAACAGCAGCGTTTTCACTGCCCTTGTAACAGTGGTGGTGTGGGAAGAGCCCCAAATATGAGATCATCTGCCCAAATCCTTAAAATATTTAAATGCTGCCCCAAATCACACTCTAAGCGAAAGGCCCTTTTGAGGTTCCCAGAGGTTCAATTCCACTTAGTTTCCCTGCTTTTCATTTACCTCAACTGGTTCCAGCTGGAGCTGGAATCAGACATGTCAACACAGGCCCTGCCCATGATGGCTTCGCAGCAACCAGGAAACAGGTCGTCAATTGCAATCTCCATAGAAAACCTGATTCTGTCAGAGGCTTTCCAAGCCCCACATGGCTGGGCCGTATCTGGGAGCAGAAATGCACATCACAGCACCCGGGCTTGGACCGATCCCCCCACAGGCGCTGAGGTTCCCCAGTCCCGGGGAACTGTTAGGCCATCCCGGAGTCACCCTGACCTTCCAGAAACCCGGCCAAGCCAGCTCCTTTCTGATTAACAGCCTTTCTGACTTGATCAACTGCTGTTACTTTTCTGGCTCCCACCCAGACCCATCTGGGTAGTAACATGGACCCAGTGATCCTGGCATCTGGAAGCATTTGTCTTAAAAGAGCCAATTCTCTCTTGATGTCAATTATCAGTTCAGCTTTCAGCCAACAGGCCAGATTCGCTCACCCGCGGCCCAGGCCCGCAGGACCTGCGGGCGCGTGCCCAGCCCCTCTGCCGGCCGCTGGACCAGGCCTCCGCGGGCCTGCCCGGGCCGGCCGCGGGGAAAGATGGGTCGGTGCCAACACATCTGGATCAGCTGCAGGCACACGTGCACGCACGCAGAGCCCAGCCGGGAGCTCTGGCGGAAGGTGGCCTCCGCCGCACACGGCCAAGGGACCACTCCGTGGCTGCTGGCCGCCCCGCTCAGCTCCCTGCCACACAAACCAGGGTTACAGAGGAGGCCGCGGCGCGGTCCTCTGCTGGGGAGATTCGATGCTGACGAGGGGCGGCCGGCACAGAGCATGCTAAGCGTGGGGAGAGGGTGTACCCACAGAATTCACTCTGGTCTCTGTGCCAGATTACCCACAAACACCGTCCCCTCTCTGGACTTCTCTTTTCCTCATCTTACAATGGACAGAGTGGCTGCGAGGAGTTCTAGAGCTTGCCAGCCACGATGGAATCCCCTCACCCCGGGAGGCTCAAGACTCAGCACATGGTCAAAAGCACGCTGAGTTTAAATTGCTCCTGAAAATTCCTTCCAGTGCAATGTAGCATCCTATATAGGCCTGGGGAGGACAGATAAAAAGGACTTATATAAAATATGAATGCATTATACTAGTTAAATTCTTTCTTTTTGCCAAGTATGTGTATTTTAATTCATAAATATACATGCCTTGAAGAAATATGACCAACCGCATCCCAGTTCTACAAGTTAATCAGGTTCAAATCCCATGACCCAATTTTAGAGAGCTCTAGCTGGAAATTTCCAGCAGAAGAGGATTTCCTCGCAGTGATAAGTCACAAAAGGCCACATGGAGCCCCCAGAACAACCCCCTGCCTGCAAACACAGTGGAGGCAGAAGCCCACGAGGAGGTGATCGTCTTGGCTTTAACAAACCTCCAGGTCCTTTGTAGGATGGTGTCGCCCTCACCTCCTTCTTCATAGTCCGGGGCCCAGGGTTTGGAGTCCTTTGGTGGTACAAGCCGTATTTCCCCAGAACGCTGTCTCCCCGATTCCTGGGCACCTCTGTGGGGCAGGTGAATGGTGAGGGTTCCTTCCCCTAAAATCCCTGTCTGACAGTCAAAAACCTCTAGACTGTTTCTCAACATGACCAAATTTGCTCCAAGACTCCTTAGGCTAACCCTCCTGTCCTCTCCCCCACCCCTACAGCTCTGCACTTTCCATTCCTCTCTGCCTCAGGGCAATAGGCCCTGAAGGAGCTTCTAGAAGCTTCCTTCCCGTGGAAGATGCAATTCCAGGTCAAAGCCCTGACTGGGATTGGGACAGGCTCAGCAGAGGCACCTCACACATGAGGGTCTCCTCCAGGAGAAGCTCCACGACCAGCGTCCCCTGCATCATGCGAGGCAACGCCCTCACCCCGGACCACCTTCTAGTTGACTTGGCTTCAGCTCCCACTATGGAGGCCTGGTGGGGGGGGCACCTCCTCATTGCAAAGGCACTTGGAGCAGTGGTATTCCTCTGTGGTGGGCCTACCTCTCCCTGCCAAGCTTTTAAAAGCATCTGGGCACAGGTGCAGGCGCTGCCAGCCTCCGGGGCCAATAACGGAAATTCGGCGGAGGAAAATGAGTCGCGCAGCCACAGCGCCATTATGTTTTCCCAGAACAGGCAGTGCTCCCAAATAAATGTGTCTCCAACATTATCACACCACAATATTCATACTGCTCATTACTGGTTTTAATTTTGCTCCTTGCTTATTTACTGTCTCCTTCCCCTCATTATTGCCAGGGTGAAAGAGCTGTTCATCCGTGCCCAGAACGGAAGGTCCCCAAAGTGGGATCGCTCCAGAATTTTCTGGCCTCCGCTGAGCCCTGCAGGACACACTCCATCCAAACACACACGGTGGCAAAGGTTCCTCTCTGTGACTCTTCCTCCCACCTCCGGCCATGCGAACTCACTGGTTTTCAGCCTCTGAAATGAGCCACGTGTCCTTTTTATGTCCATTTGGCCTCAAACTTAGGTGGCTCAGCCTACTGTGGGGACCCACCAGCCCTGCTCCCCAGGAGTGCGTCTCCAGGACAGCAGTGCCCTCTCCCCCCACAGTGGGGGACGGCGTATGGCATTTCACCCCTGGACACCTCACAAAAACAAACTCCATATCCCCCTTGAATGCAAGAGGATGAGCAAAATGACTTCAAGAATATGTTTTGTTCAAAGTTTTAGACCTCATCAAACTTATCAACCTGCTCAGCAGAGGCAACTGCTTTTCATCAGTTTCTTACTTATACTTTTTTAAAAAGCAGAGTTGGGATGATAATCATGTCCTAGAGTCTCTTTTTCCCAAAGTATAGAATCTGCTGGTGTTCCCTGTAGCCAGGGATGAGAAACAAAGACACACAAACTGGGAATTAGTAACCTGTTCCATTTCCTTCACGCCACTGCCGTAAAGTAACCAGTGTTGAGAGCATGTACACCTCCCTGCCGCTGCCGTATTTGCCCATAAGACAGAGGAGAGGGAGAAAAGGAAGTAAGAAACAGGGAAGAGGAGACAGAGGAAGGCAGGGAAGGAAGAAGAGAGGGTGGGGTGGGGGGGGGGGGGGGGGGGGGAGGCAGGGAGTCCAGAGGGATAGAGGGAAAGAAAGGCGGGGAATGGAGGAAAAGAGCAAAG
>PVIJ01001366.1:0-17416 GCA_004024925.1 Scalopus aquaticus
GGGGAGGCGAGGGGAGGGAAGGAAAAGGGCACAAAATGGAATAGAAAAGAACACAAGGGACCATGGAGATGGATCACGGGTGAATTGGTGGTGGGCTACCCAAGGGGAATACAAAATGTAAAAGACATAAATAATAATAAATATATATATTAAAAAAAAAAGAATCCCATTTCTTGAATGAGCAGTTGAGGATCCCAAGGGTTGTGAAACTTTTTCAATGTCCCCTTGCTGTTGAACAGTTGCTCCAGAGCCTGCACAACTGTATTAATTATGAAACTGAGCCCCTCACTTAAAAGTAGAGAAAAATGGGTCTCCTGCATACTAATGATTAATGTTCACATTGGTTTTTCAGGGCAGGACAGGCTGACATGCTCAGTTTGTTGCAACTGCACGCTCACTTTGTTCCCTATTAGCCTACCAGTTTGTGAATATCTCTGTCTTTCTTTGTAGAAAGATGAACTAACCTTCCTGTGATGATTTATGAATCCATTTCCAGCAATAAGCATTAGGGAAAACCATGGGATAACTCAGAAGACAAGTGCTGGTGCCCCTGAGTCTACTTGCTGTGATTCTATTGAAATTTGTGAAATTACAAGTTCCCCTTTCATCCCACCCCCTTTCTGCACATCCAACATGCCCCGCTCTCCTATATAATGTGTAAGTCTGCTGACTGCAGGAAAACAAATTTGAGAATTTTTTTCTCCCATCCTCTTGGTAGGCACCTTTTTAAATAAACTTTCTCTACTCCAAGTGCAGATTCTTCAGTAATTGGTTTAGATCTGCCTCAGGCACAGGAACCTATTTTGGGGAATTCAGTAACAAATTTAGTCACTAATATTCTCTTTTGCCTTTGGGTTTTCCCTTGATTTCTTGTGCATTATGACTCCAACAGGCATCAAATGCTAGTTCTAAAAGTAGTTTCTAGATCTTCAGTTGCTTTTGTCCCACTTTATCTTCCATGTGATGATGAAGTTCTAGCACTGATGGTAAAGCTTATGGTTTGATTAAAAGGCATAATATGTGAATGATCATTTAATTTAAAAATCAGTAAAATTAACAGAAAAGTCTACATATTTATATATGAGCTTTTTTAACCTCGAGGGTTATTTTAGTTTCTTTCATTTTTTATTATTCTACTTAATATACCTGCAAATTTCTCCTGGGTAAAATCTGTTCAAATGCTCTGTTGCATTCATGCAGCAAAAGCAGGGTTTGGGTTTCACTAGTTCTCTTATTTGTCTTGTTTAGGTTCCCAGATACTTAGGAAGCATGATGCAAAGATGTTTAAGTACTTGTGAGCATGTGTTTTTGTGTGCTTGTGTGTGTGTGTTTGACATTACTAATTGTCTCTTTTACAGATATATGATAACCAATTTGAAGATGGAATTAATGTCATTGTCTCATTTTGTAGGCAATGCCAACTTACTACCCATTTTAGTAGTACTCACAGTAGGTAATTTTATCAACAATCAAAAGCTTTTGTGATAGGAAGGGAGTAAAATATAGAGTGGGTTATCTAAACTTGAAAATTGGTTAAGGAGATAGTCTGTTTATTCTAGTGAAGCCACCAACTACTTAATGAGTGACCTAAGGTAATTCCAGTATCCGTTAATCATTCCAAAGCACTGTTCCAAGCATCTTATCCGAGCACTGTTTCTGCATTCTTTGCATGCAGTCTTTTTAAACACACCTGTAGCAAAACCCCAGTAAGATAAATGTGGTAGGGCAATGATTTTTAAATTAGAGTGTCTACTAGTCTCACCTAGGAAGCATGTTTAAAACACACATTACTGGGACTCAGTTTGGAGATTGTGATTCTGTTGTGTTGAGCCCTAGAATTTGCATTTCTAAAAAGTGGGAGTACTACTTTAGAGTACCATTTGTAAGAAGGATAGTTGTTTTTTAAAAGGAAACTCAACTATAATACCATAAAAAATTAACCTATTTTCAAAGTATATATATATTTGTACACTATCATGTGTTATGGAATGCTTTTTTCCTCTTTTAATATTTTTGGATATTTTCATTCTTGTTAATTTTTGTTCTTAATACAAACTGTCTCTACTCCCTCCATTGTTCTGGTAATATTTTTCAATTGTATGTTACTATATATTGCTGAAACACCCATTCCTTTTTGAGTAATTTTTCAAATTAGAAATATCTGTAAGACTGTAAGCTTCTTAGAACAAGGAAACAGCGCTACTCATTGTTCCCCACCTCGCTTCTATGCTTAGTCCTCATTATTGTACATAGAGTCAGTAAATATGTATTGCATTGATTATTATGTTTTTGACTCTACTTTCTGCTGAAGAACAAAGAAGTTATGTATAGTTTGAAAAAGTTTGAATTTGAATACAAGGAAGGCTAACAAAGGAGGAAGGGAAGAGCAGAATATGAATTGGAGTCTTTAGGGACGAAAAGACAGTATGCTTTAGGGACGAAAAGACAGAATAAATTTGGGTCCTAACTTAATCCTTAATTTGAATGTACCATGTTTCTTTATTATTTATTTGGTGTTTTATAGTGCAATATATCAAGAGGAAGCAATCAATGTAGATATATTGATCAAAATGAGTTAGAATAGGACAAAAAAGGAAATAGAATTTTACCTGCAAATAGTTTTTAGAGGCCACTGATTAAACTCCATCACTAGTAAGTAAGTCAAATGATGTGAGTCTGCAGCTATCCTTCCTGCCTACCTGTGATCATGTAGGTATCTCCCTTTTTCCCTAATAAACCCATCCTTTTAAAATATAAAAAAAAATAACATGAATCATAGAGAATGCTTCATAGGATAGAATGAAGTGATTTAAATCAAGGAACTCATAATTACTGGACTTGTACATATAAAATATTTTCTCTAGTGAAAGAATCCCTATTTAATCTCTGTAAGAGTAGATATTAAAATGATTTGTCACACCTTTATATATGTTTGAAATATTTCATGGCATAAAAATGTAAAATCTTATTGAAAGAAATAAAATAAGATTGAACAAATGGAAAGGTCTACTGTGTTCTTGGATAAGACATGAACAGGAAGTCACTTCTAAAGTTAATATATAAATTTAATGCAGTTCTGGTTAGAAGCAAAGTTTTTTTTTTGGGGGGGTGGAGCATATATAAAATAGTAAAGTTTAATACCAAAAATAATAAAATAAGGGGAACAGGAAAGGTGACCTGATGTTTCAGATATCAGAACAGCAAAATTGGAAACCATTAAGTGCAAATTAATATGGCATGGGTATAGAAATTGATAAAGTAATTATAGGAATAGGATAAATATTTCACAAGTAAAACTCAGTAAGATGAGAACATGTAAAATGTTAATATGTTCAATGGGAAAGAGGAAGTTATATTTTGAATGTTATGATACTATTTGTTATCCACCTGGAAGAAATAAAATTGGAATCTATTTGATCTCCTACACACACAAAAAAAACTCCAGATTAATTAAAGACCTACACATGAAAAATAAAAACTAAAAATGTTGAGAATTTTTAGAATTTTAGAAAGGGATTATAATACTAAGGTTTGACAAAAGATTCTTATGACTATAAACCTAGAAGGCATAAAAGAAAATATAGCCAAAGTGAGTAGAGGAATATTGAAATTTTTCCATCTCAAAATATATAAAAAACTCAAGAAGTTGATAAATGTTAATAAATATTTGTAAAAGAATTGATAGGATAAGTTCTAATATCAATTAATTATAAACAACTCATGATTTAACAGATATATAAAAAAATAGGAAAAAGATAAAAAAATACAAGTTTGAAAATTGAAATGGCAACAATAATAAAAATATTATATAGTTCACTAATTGTCTGGAAATCAAAAGTAATGTAATATTGATATGTCGTGTTAGCCCCAACAAAGAATCAAAGATTAAAGAGAAAGTTATATATTTATATATTCTAGTTATAAGCTTGAGGCTTTATACTTTTGGAGGGAAGTAATCTGGTAACAATTACTGAAATTTAAAAAAAATAAATGTGTCTTTTGACCCAACACTTCTGCCATTTTACAGAATATACACCATGCAAATAAATATATATAAGTGTATAGGCAACATATATATAAATAAATGAAAAACTTTCTCACTCTCCCAAACCCTCCCCCTGCCCCCTCTTTTTTACCTCTCTCTCCTTATATGTCTAGTGTTGTTCATATATATTCAATTAGGGGTTATGAAGATCTTTAGATAAATCTGTTCTGTTGCTTTCAGTCACAGAAATGTGGCAAGTTGGCCATCAATGCCTGAAAGAGGCTCCATCTCACAAGGGCTGTCTTGGAAACTGCTGTGCATTCCACTGAATATTGAACTGTGAAATCTTCATTGTAAGTCTCACCCACGTGCAAAAAGTCATAGATGTATGTTAGTTGTTCACTGTCAGAGATGCATGATGCATTCCCAAATCAGACTTTCTTTTTGACCTATTCCTTCTCTAACTCCTACCTCCAACATGGCCTTACTCTGCACCATTCCATCCTCCCAATCACTTCAATGCTCATTTCCTTTTATTTTACCACTTCCTTTTTCTATTCTCAGCCTAACTCTTGGACAAGATAAGGGAGAGTTACCTGGACTTCTAACATATCCCATTCTATAATCTCCTATGTTTGAAAATATTCTGTATTTCCCCTTTGTGGGGAGAAAATTTTTTTTCAAGTCTAAACGCACATAAATATGTTATATCACACATTTTAGAATCCCTCTTCAAGCAACAAAATATATCCTTAAATAGTATGAAAACAATAAAGATTCTCAATAGAGTCAACGCATTAGCAAGTTCTTAGAATGGCAGACAAAAAGTCCAATTGAAACTTGCAAAAGCAAAGGGAATTTATTGTCTCAAATAAGAGAAAGATCTGGATGAAAAACAAGTAGTGCTACAATGAAAGTTTTAGTAATTCTTGAAAAATTGCATTAGTATTTTAGAGTAGATTAATATTTACCAAGAAGATGTAAAGATATAAAAATTTTCCGTATACCCTCATCTGGTTTCCCCCATTATCATTTCACATTAATATTATACATTTGTTGTGTCTAACAAACTAATATTGATACATCATTACTAACTAAACTCCAGTGTATTGAAATGTCCCAAGTTTATGTCTAATATTATTTTTTTTTTGGCGGGGGAGGATCCCACATTATATTTAGTCATGTGCATCTTTGCACATCTTTGAGTGTGAATTTCTTATGCTTTCTTTGTTTTTGATGATCCTCACTCTATTTTGTAGACTATCCCTCCATTGAAATTTGTGTCATGTTTTTCCACATGATTAATCTGGAGCTGTGAATTTATCCTGTTTCTCCACTATAAGGTTACTTTTTCCTTCCTTCCATAGTGTACTGTTTGGAAGTCACCACATTCAGTCCACACTTAAGAAACTGAGAGTTATGCTCCATGCCTGGAATATGGAATATCTTCAAACATTATTTGGAATTCTTCATAGCTCTGTGTCAAGTCACACATAAGCTATATGTCGATTCTCAGATATACACTCAGATATTTGCTTTATACTTTGGGTTTTACTCTAATGCCACTTTATTTTGTTGCTCAAATTATTCTACTTTGTACATTTTTTGGAAGCTCTTTGAGTTAGCTCCTGTGAGGAAGAATACTTTAAAAAAAAATCTGAATGAGTAAGCCTCTTTCTCACATTTCTTAAATGATTTCCATAAAGTCTCATTGGCTCCTTTAAGGACACAGCCAAATCCAGAACTGACCCCTGTAGCCAAGATTAATGAATTATTCTTACTAGGTCAACTCCGGGTCATGTGAGCCTCACTGGAGGTGGAGGATTGCCCTTTTTGGACCACATGAGCTAAGAACAGCAGTCAGTGGATTTTGAGTGGTTGATAGAGGAAAAAGGGAAAATATAGCTGTATGGTTGAAAGTGGTAATTTCCACCACAGTCAATTACCACTACTTTTATGAATTCTGAAATTTTAACACTGGCTACCACTTACTGTGAAATTTTGAAAGAATTTAAGATAGTTACTTTTCTAAAAAGATGCATCAGTAAATGACTTGGGCATTTGTGGGTAGCAAATGAATGCTCATAACTTCTGAAAATTGTATACTACTTTGCTATACTTTGCATATTGAATATTCTGCTTTGAAACTTCAAATGCAGAAAGTAAACCCATTGTCAGAATCCTCTCTGGTTTTGCTTTTAAAAATAATTTTGCTTTTACAAAACGAAGCCTATACGCCTGGAAAGAAATAAAATATGCTTTTCTTTATGGCTGTTGCTTCATCTTGACTGTCTCCAGTGGTTTTCTTTATTTACCTCTTTCAGGAATTTCAGGTGGAAATTAGACAGTTTACTGTTCATTCATTAAAATGTTAATGGCACTTTCTTTTTTCCACTTCAAGGAAGTTTGTAAAATACTTTAAAATGGAAGGGCTGTAGACAGTATTGTAACTGAAACAATTCCTATGATCTGAAGGTTTTTTTTTTCTTAGCATCATTTTCACAAGAAATTTTTCATTAAAACAGCAATTAACAGAACTAGCATTTCAAAAAATGTAAAAGTATACTTTCAAAATTCACCCCTAGCAAATGTATACTAGTATTGAGATATTTTCAGTCTCCGCAGATTGTTGCATCCCATTTTTTATTTGAAGGCAGCTATTGGTTCTATTTATTAAGATTATTTTGTTTTTCATTGCTTTAAAATATTATTCATATATTATGGAGCTATAAAGGTTTACAAAAGAAAATATTAAAGTTGCTTCTAATTTTAAATTTGGAAGGCACTGTGTTTTGAGGTCCCTGTGAAAAGTGTTCAAACTGTAGTCAGTCAAGTAAAAAGAAAAAATACTGGGTGACTTCCACATTTAGAATCCATGAACTAGACATAAGCAAATTGGTAACACCAAATTAAAAGATTATTTGCAAACTTTAGAAAATTTGACTTCCAAATTTTTTTTTTGACTGCAGTAATGATTTCTTTAAGTACCTAGTTTTGAGCACTTTTGATGAGAATCTTTCGCTACTTAAACAGAGGATATTGGCTGTAAGTTATTTATTTTCTTATGAATTTATTAACACTTCCCCCCCCACTTAAGTACGATATATTTTAAAAAATAATCAAGTTTCAAAAAAATGCTTGCATATATATGTCCTTTACAGATATATCCAATTGGGGATCGGTATGTACACTCAACATTGTCTGAAAATTTTATCAATAATTATTTATTAAAAGTATTTGGTATAGCAGATATGGTATTTTAAAATATTTCATGACATTTACTCTATATTTTAGTAGTGTAGAGGAAACTAAGGCTCAACTAGTTTACGTTAATTAAGTTCAGACAGAAGGGCCAGAATTTGAACCTACCTCTGAGAAAATGACACAATATGTACAAAACTAGGAAAGAGGAGAGCTGTTGTGACTAAAAAAAAAAAAAAATCAAATCAAAGTAAACACTAATTGTTTGGCAAGAACCTTCACCATTGTTCTTCATGCTTAACTGGCTAAGGAGGTAAGGCCTTGACTACTCGTATCCCCGCTGTCTCTCTGACTTGTGGTTGTAACAAGGAACCAAGAAGGATTAGGTAATGCTTCCTTCTGGAACAAAAACAGGCTTTCTATTAAAGCAGTGGATTCTTGTATTTTCAGTCTCTTATAATTGTTCCTTGCATTTAATGAGGGTTCAGGTTCTGTGTGATGCAAGAAGTCAAAGATAAAGATTGGGTTATTAAAAGAAAAAATACAAGGAATAAATTCTCCAACTATCACATCTAAATGTGACCCTTGATTATTCTCAAAAAAAAAAAAAATGCTAGTCAAACCTTTATATCTGATAGGTAAGTTGTTTCACACTGCTGTGTGCCTGGGGAGTTCTAAAAGCTTTATGTTGTTTACCCCCTGTAACAACACATTCAGGTAGACAATATTATCTTCATTTTACAAATGAGGAAACTGAGGCGTAGGAGCATTAAATGATTTGCCCAAGGTTTAATAGCCACTACATAGTGGAGCCAACCTCTGAATGCAGCCTCTGGTTCAACCCCCCAGGCTTTCAATCACTTCATAGAAAGTTACTGCAATTTTGGGATAATAAATGGGAGCCTTTATAATGAGCTGCTGTTGGCATCCAGTTTTCACCAGAAATTTACAATGAAAAATAATTTATAAAGAAAAGGGTTATGTGAGCGCTTCGATTGCACCCATAATATAAAAGTGTGGAAGATCCTGTCATGGAATAATTTATTACACATTAACTTAGCTCCCTTTGTACCTCATAGTTCTTATGAAAGTGGCTTTACCTTGGCAAGAATCAGCAATACAAGTACTATTCCAAGTCCCAGTGTATTAAACCAAAGTCAAAACAGAGTCCAGATACTTTAATGGGTGACAAGAAGGAATTGACTAAGGTGACCACTCTAGTTCTTTATTGTGATGCATCTGAGGATGATACTTCCCTCGGGTCAGTTTCTCAATCACTATAGTACGTTTTCTTTCTCTCTAAGCACTGAGGAGCTGCTTCTTTTTCAGTTTTCCCTGGGGAAAACTCTACACATCTTAAATCCGCGGGCTGAAAAATGATGGGTATGTAAGAACCAAGACAAAGGCAATTTAGTGAAGAAAATGAAGTGAGAAAGAAATGATAGGGTCGAAATGATAGGGTCAAAACAAAAGGAAAACCAAGCTGCCTCGGAAAGAAAATGTAAGTAATGCAAGCCAGTTGTTTCTTGCACCGCGACCACTTCAGAAGCCGCGTGCAGGGCTCCGGAGTAACCTGGCAACGGCGTTGCCCTGGTAACCTGGGAAGCCAGGATAGGGCTACAACCTGGAGGGCTGCGGCAACCCTCGGTACCCGGAACTGGCCAGCAGAGAGAGGGTGGTGTGCGAGGCTCTCGCGAGAGCTGCGTCAGCTCGCCGGCTGGCGTCTGGCCGTTGCCCTTAGGAACGGTGGGCCCGCGCTGGGACGTGGACTCGGAGCGTCGTCATGGCTGCTCAACGAGCTATGCCCACCTCTCCCCTGCGGGTCCTGGAGGAAGCGTTGGCCTTGGGCTTGACCGGTGCCGGGAACACTGAGGAAGTGGGGACCGCCGAGGGCGCCTACTACCTGGAGCGTATCCTTCCCGAGTTTGGGTGGCTGCCCCGGCTGGCGGCGGACCTGGGTGTTGGCGTCGAGCGCGCGGGTTTCCCCAGAGGCGTGCGGCCACCTTTGGGCCGAGTCGCCTGGCGCACCTCGAGGTGGCGTCTAGCCACCACCTTCTCCTCCTGATCGCTTCCCATTGAAAAAAAAAATTTTTAAGGGTGTTGGGCTGCTCCTTCCCTGTTGGAAGAGTTGGAAAAACTTCGGGAGTCTCTTACTTTTAACAACTCAAACTTTGGATGGAAGTTTTATATTAAGGCGGTGTAACAGATTTACACAAGCCTTTCATTTAGTGTTTTTTTTTTTTTTTTAACCTAAATAACCGCAAAACTTTCAAAGTACGTTCGGAACAAATTAAATGGGGAGATTAGGGAAAGACTTCTGCTTTGGCACTTCATGGAGTCAAAGTTTAGGATATTCAAACCATCATCCTGTAGATGGTCCAAGTGTCCAACGCTTAAATTGGTAGCATCAATTTCTTGCGTAGTTTTAATATTGGCTGTTTAATAATATTCTCCCCCGCCCCTCCCCTTTCCTTTGAGGGAGAAATGATGACTTTGGTGAACTGACAAGACTCCGATCAGATAGAAACCGAGTTAGTGATGAGTTTTTATTAGTGGAAGTACCAGGATAATTGAATAACCAAACACAGTAATTCCGCTTGCTATTTCTTGTGTAAGCCTTTAGAGCTTCTCTCTTCTGACCATGTAGAGTAATTGTACTGGGGAGGGGAGGCCATGAGAAAAAGATCTGTCAACTCCTTTTTTTCAAGCAGATGGGAGAGAGATTTTTTTTTGTTTTTCTTAAAGATATGGAAACTCTAAAATCAGTCTCTTTTTCTCTCTGTCTCTGTCTCTCTCCAGCTGTAATCCCCCATAACTTTAATTAATTCAAAACTTCAGAGATCCAGTAATTATTTCATTTGGTGGACTTTGGCAAACTGATTAACCTGCCCGGTCTCAGGCTCAATACTATACATACTACATGCACGTTTGACGAACTTACTTGAAAAGATCAAAGGAAATATATTTTGATCCAAACAGGACTTTTTATAGGAATATGAGTTGGAATAGTATGAAATCACTTTGAATGAAACACATTGGTGTTTTAGTGCCTTAAATGAGGTATGGTACTGTTTTCATAGCTCTAACGACTTCAGTAATAATTCCTTTTCTGAATTCAAAAACAAGTCAAACAGTAATCTATAAACTTATCTGCATCAAATATAAAGTTATCCATTGCCGTTGCTGGTGAATGGTAATCAGGCATTGTATTTTTATCTGCAGTAATTTCTATAACATAGTTTAATTGTTAACATGAGACAAACATAAGGTCACTTTTTGTGGACAGCTTTGTGAAGTAAACGGTGGACTGCAATATAGCACAACTTGCAGCAGCGAAAATCAGGTTTACTTAATTTCAGGGAGATGGCTGGCACTGTCACAACTGCCAACAAAAATCTTTTTTTGTGAAAACTTCTCCAAATCACATTTACAAATAAAGCAATGCTAATTTTCATGATTTTATTATCCCGTTTGTAAATAATCTAACCTTTGCTTTTCTTCCATCTCTCTTTGATTAAGTACTGTTTTGGGCTTCAACCAAAGGGTAGTCAGGGGATAACAAACATTTAACCATTCAATTTTCCTATAATTAATGTTCAAGTAAGAGGTTTAGTCATGGGAGAGGCTTTAATTCTTAGTTAAAATGAAGTTTGAGGATTACTTTTGGATGCCAATTATCCCATATCCCTGGGCACTCTTGACATGCATAATTAAGAGTTGGCTGTATAATATTATTTGACATTGTTTCTTAAGGCAATTATGATAGTTGCTGAAGTGAGACTTTCTTGGGTCTTAAGTCATTAGCTCTCAGGTAATTTAATCGAGTGATTGCAGTGGATAAAGAAAAGTTGTAATATGCACAAATGAATCAGAAATTTGTTCACTACTTTGCACATATACTTAATCACATCTAACCTACTGCATTTGGTTCTGGACATCCCTTATTTATGTCTGAACATATGCTGATAAAACACTAATACCAAGCTATCAATATAGAGCAAGACTTTGAAAGAGTTTGCCTGGCATTATCCAGGAACTCACCCCTTTCTTTGTTCTTAAACATGCAAATGTAAAGAACATGAGTAGACAAATGTGGCCCAGACTAGAAACATAGCAAGAATCCACCACAGGGGAATGACTATCAGTAAATGTACAGTATTCATTTTGACAGTTCAGAGTATGTGTTCAGGAAAAATAATTCTTACCTTGCAACAACCCTCCCCACTGTATCCTCCTAGCTGTAATAGCCTCACCTATTTCTTTTCTAATGAACTTCACAGTCATTGCTTTTATGTTTGAAATTTCTGAGAAGTGAAATACAAATGTACATGACATAGCTTTTACTAAGTTGTCTCCAGAGCTTTAAGAAATCTAGTCAGAGAGTACATGAATCCTCTGGAGAACTCATCTTTTGAAAGATATTTGCAGCATTGTGAAATGTAAGGGTAGAACTTAAATATGTAATCTGAAAAGGGCCAAATAGATGTCCCCTGAATTTGTAAAGAAGACCGGTTGTGCTTTGTGAGTGCTGCTTCTATTAGAAATCACACTACTTGGCTGAGGTTTTCATTTGTGTGATCCGGTGCTTCCTATTTCTGTGTGGCTGTGGACATCTAGGAGTGCCGATTCTAGTTGGGAGATGCAGGCTGCAATCAGTTGTAGTAAGAAAGCTAATGCTTTATTAAGATTTTGTTTGAGAGTAATGGAAATCATGGGCACTAGGAAAATGGAATCCCCAAAGTATTGTTTTTGTTGTCTACCTGCCTTTGTCTGGGTTCTGTGATCCTCTATCTATCTTTCAGTTATTATTTAATTCTTGTGCGCTGCTTAAATCCTGGATATGTTTCCTGGCCACTGGATAGGTCTCCTCTGCCTCAGCAATAATTGTGAGGGTTGAATCAGTTTTAAGTTATTCCTTTGAGGCTAGTCAGCTCAGCATGTAGTTCCAAAATCTGCTATTTTTGAAAATACACAATTTCCGTCTCTGAAATATGATGATCACACTAAATTGACACCCTAAGAGGTGTGCTTGTCTTAAGTGTCATCTATAGCTGGTCTTTCAGAACAGTAGCCATGTTCACTGATTTTTAACTTTAATTAAAAGTGAACTTTTGTCATTTTTGCTTTTGATAGTTTTCATTATTCTAAACACTTCAATATTTTTTCTATTATAAAATGTTATTTTTCTGAAGTGTTTATAGTGTTATAAGACGGTATTTGTAAAGTCCCTTTAATAATCATTACATACCCAAGTAATGCATTTCTTATAATCATTGGAAAGCTGAATTTTTCAATGACTACATTGTTGCACTTTGCATATATTTAAATTAAAAGGATAGACAAATGGAATGTAGAATCTATAAAAAGAGACAAACGACTCAACCCTAAGTGATGAATTTTACATGCATGAAAGCCATAGGCTAGAGAGAAAAAGAAAATGTATTTTGTTCTGTGTCCTCTAGTCTAGGACATAGAGTTAATGGACACACGAATCATCCAGGAATCTTTAAATGAAGATTGTTTTTTTAAAAGATTTATTTATTTATGCACACAAGCTGGAGTATAGGCCAGAGGCACGGGGCGGCAAGAAGGTTCACCAGAGACAGAGTGGGGAGCAGAACAGGCAGAATGATGGAAATGCACTGCTGAGGGGAGCAGCAGGTGAGGCAGGAGAGGTCTGCCGTGCCATGTGGGAATCTCCCTGGCTGGGTGTCGAACTTGCGTCGCTGCTGCCGACAGTTCCACAGCGCAGCTCTTTGGCCCACTGTGCCACCAGGGAGGCCCCAAATGAAGATTCTAATTCATTAAGTCCAGGTCACTGCTGAGATTCTGCATTGCTGGCATGCCCCCAGTGTGCTGATGCTGTTGGTCTAAAGGCTGTAATTAGAGTAGCAAGGCTCTAGACAAATATCTTAACCTCTAGCCCATTTTATTTTCAGAAAAAGGTATAATATGTAGAGCCCATATCTTTGGATCTCCTGACTTAGAAGTTGGAAAAATTTAAACCTCTTCCCACTATGAAGATTATATGTCTTTTACGTTGAAAGAAAGTTATTTTCCAGCTTCTGAGGCAGAAGATGTGCCATAGTTGTCTAGGGCAAGGATGTCCAATACTTTTCCACTCTTGGTAATTTTCTTGAATTCTTAGTAGCTCCCTGGCATGTGGTGTTAATAATAGTTGTGAGACCTCATGAAGACTCAGTGGGAAAGACTGCAGGAAGCAATCAACAGTGAAGAAAGTGGCAGCCAGCTTGCCAGTTATTTGGCATCTTAGGTTTATATTATTCAGTTAATATACTTTATATAAACTGGCATTCTTAAGAAAGTGAACATGACTGTGTTTACTGGTTACAGTACTTTTATTTCCATTTGCTAAGTAAAATATTTGACATGGAGGATCCAGGCTGGCTTTTAGATTGCCTCTGTGAACACTGGCTCTGCAGTGATGGCAAAGATTACAAAGCAATTTCTGTCTATAGTAGCTTTGGGAAATCATGTGAAATATAATTAGCTATATGTTTCACTCCTGTTCTTTATAAAGATGCTGCTGCTGCGGTGATCGCCACTTCCACAGTAGTGGAGGAGGTCGCTGTGTGAGGAGCTCTGTGTGCAGCTCAGCTCTGAATAGTGTTTTTTTTTTTTTTCTTTTTGCTTTCTGCCTATTAGCCATTAGTAGAACCTTGTTTGTGACATCATTACACTAAACATCACTTCGAGTTCTGCTCCTTTAAGTCAGCTGAAGTCCTCTGAGACTTCTTGAAATTGTGTCTTTTATAGTACTGTGATGGATTTAGCCTTCCTAGCAGGTTCAGTATGGGTGTATATTGGGTCTATGAGGTCAATTCTGTTTTTTTCAGAAATTGTCAATCAGTTCACCCACGGTGACAAGTGTAGGGAACTCATTCGTGCTATGCAAATTCACAAATCCTGTTCAACTCCTTGCACAGCAAGTGGAGATGTGGAGGGATTGCACCCCTGGTCTGAGCTGAGACTACGACTTAAAGATACAGAATCTGGCATAGAAGTGGTTGATGCTTTGAACTGTGTGGCTGCAGACTAGGGAGGAAAGGGGAGCTGCAGATAGTACCGTGGTCAATAGCGAACTAAGAAAGCAGACAGGCAGAAAGGCATGAATTAATATGAGAGGAATAGACAGCAGTGGGGAAAAAAAGAACTTGGAACTCAAGTTCAGCAGTGCTCTTTGAAGGAATACTAGATAGATAATGGAAAGAGAATTTTGTGAGGGCTCAGAATCAGCTTGGCATTCAGAAACTGAATGTAAGCCAGAATGTGGTTTATTCTACAGTGAAAAAATAGCTTTGCATGAGAACTGTGACTGTCTTGGTTTTCTTGACATTTCCTTGAAAATAGGATCACCTAGGAAATTAGATTACAGATGATGAAATTGCCTAGTAAATGTAGAACCAAGTATTTTATCTTTCAGGCAATTCTTGATGAATTGTCTAGTTGCACTCTGGCAATATTGCTTTGAAAACACTGCTTTCCAATCTTTTACACACATGGTATTCCATCAGACCCTCGTCACTCTTTCTTACTGTCCCAAGCTCCAAGGAGATCAATATCTGTACAATCTACAGTGTTCTTTTTATGAGAACCTAAGAGTGTAATTTCTCTCAGGCTTTGGAACCAAAAATTGCTGTATATTTGCTGAGAAACTCATCTATTTTCATTGGATGGACACTGAGTTTGTATCTGATTACATTTCCTTCTTTATCCTGACTGCTGGGAAACTTAGAGTGAAATTTGTGACTTATCTTTAATAAAGTTCTTGATATCTTGTGGCATGAACTACATCTTTACCTTGATCTTATGTCTGGTATTTCCCTTTTTCTTCTAATTTTCATACTCATTCATTTTAATATTTTGCAGTGTATCCGTATTTGTAAGTGGCCGCAGAAATCATTTTGGGATTCATATGTGCTTTTGTCCTTATGTTGTAGGCACTGAACCCAGATAGACAGATGCATTCAAACATATATGCCAAAGTACATTTATTTCTTCAGTAATACTGCAACATTACTTTTGAACTGGCTTGTCCTGGGAAGATTTTCTGAGCAAATAATACTGTGGAAACTAAAAATATCGATCAAGGATTGATATTTTTATATCTTCTTCCTCACCTTTTGTCCCCCTAAACTCCTGCCCACCATTAATTTAACTTTTGGATCTGTAGTCCTGTGTTCCTTTTATACTTCTCCCTCCTCAGGTCTTCAAATTGAGCTATTGGAAGTGATTTTATTGAGCTTTTGGTAGTACAACACTTGAGACTTTGGAAAATAAATACGTGAGAGCTCATTACCTAGGATATGTTCTTATTATGTCACTGTTGAGAGAGTTTGGTGTTAGTCAAAAATCTGTGACCTTTGTGTTAAAGAAATTTGTCTTTGCCACTCATAGCTATGTGATGTGGGCCAAATCTTCTAATCCCCCTGAAATTTTTTTTTAAATTTGGAGATGACTGTATCTCCACCATTCAGTGTCATAGTGTTGTGATAATATTCTTATGCTCCATGTGACAGTATTTTTTAAGCTTTAGAAATTCTTTTTTCTCTTAATGTTTTTGATTGTAAGGAAACAATGCATTAACTAGTTATTAAAAACTGTTGCCTACAATTTTTTTCTGAGCTGCAGTACACAGTGATGTTTGATGTTTCCAAAGCTTTAAGGACAAATCACTCTTCACCTCTGTATATTGCCATCTTTACCAACCTAGCTTGATATTTCATTTTCACAATAATCTCCTTAGTTGACTTACTTACAATTTCCAATAATATCCAAAATTTCAGAATGTTTACTTCTTTGTTAAGTTTGTTATATGAATAGCGATGAAGGACAGTATTGTTTTACTAGAGACTTAAAGACAGGTGACTGCTTACAGAATCAAGTTCTACTGGCTGTCTTGTAAAGGGGCATCCTTTTCTATAAAAAAAAGAGAACCTGAACACTTTGTTTACTGAACTTCAGGAAGCTTTATGTCATTTTGTGAAAATATATAAATCTAGAAAAACGTAAATCTAGAAAAGGAGCAAAATTCAGAATGCTGTTGTTTATCTGTTCATCTGTGGCATGTTAGGAACTGGGCTAGAAGAGACTTATGAGACTTCTCCCTCCAAAGGTACTCATCTCTTTTCAGAACAGGAAATAATAACTAGCACTTGTATAGCATTTATTCTAAGCCAAACATCATTTGAAATGATTCACAGATGGTAACTCTTTAAATATTCTTGAAACCCTATAAGATATTATAGTAACCGGCCTCCAGTATGATGTCCACCAAAGTGATTCCCATCTTACGATATTCATGTTCTTGTGTCGACCTTTTCCATACTCAATAGGGTGACCTATGTAACCAACAGAATATTGAATAGATGAGTATATTTGACTTTGGAGACTTGACCTTAAAACATATTGTGACTTCCACTTTGTTTTCTTGGATTGCTTATTTTCGGGGTAGTAAGCCACTCTATGAGGATGCTTAACACTTTGTGTGCCGGTGCCCTTTAAATTTACCAGCCCTCGGGGCTGGCCATTTTCTGTGCCACCACATGAATGGTATAAGCATTCAGTAAAACACACACAACTACTGAACTACTTCAGTATTTAAAAAACTGTAATATTAAAAAAACTGTAATATCTCTCATAAAACACCTTACACTTTTACCAAAACAATGTGTAAAGCTTCTAGACTGAGTATGTCAAAGAAATAGCTCCTAATAGTTTCAAATAAATCCACCGTGGCGTGAAAAACCAGAGACTAGATGGACACGTATTAATACGTGAGCGGCCACCTAATACTGGTGACAAAAACACGTACTAATGCGTGAGCGGACCACAAAGTGTTAAGAAACCTGTGTTAAGGTCAATGTGGGAAGGAATTGAGACCTTCATTGAGCATCTCTGGAAGTGGATCCTGTTTGCTTAGCAAAGTCTACAATGACGGCCACCCTGACTGAGACATCGTGATTGTATAGTATAGTCTTCCAACTAAGCCTTTTCTTAACCACAGAAACTATGTTTTTTGTTCTTTTAAGCCCAAAGTTTTAGGAAGTTTGCTATGTAGTAACAAACAAACAAAGTACAGATTTTGGTACCTGGAAGTGGTATTTTAATATAAGAACTGCATTAGAATATTGGAATGGCTTTGCAACTGAGCATTTAACAGATATTGGGAGTACTTTAACCCTTTGCACTACGCTGTCCCCTCTCAGG